>CAUYPK010063838.1:0-60141 GCA_963574355.1 Loris lydekkerianus | reverse complement strand
GGGCGGAGCTTGCCAGGGCAGTTCTTTCACAATGGCTTCCTGCACCCAGCTCAGTGGCTCAGTCTGGGGCCCCAGACAATGCCCAAAGTTCTCCACACTCCTGCTCAAGCTCTCCCCAAGGCATTTCAACTGAGTGCCAAGTCCAAGAACACCAAAACAGTTCACAGGTAAGACCTTTCCAGTTTGCAGTCTTACTGCTGCTTGTACTTACGGTTGCTGGCGTGATTAGGTCGATCGAACACACGGAACCACTTGCCAGTTTTCCACTGTTTTTGTCCTCCTCTTGGAGTCCAAAAGTCCCTTGCTGGCTCCCTGTATCCTCAAAGGGATGATTATAGGCAGATCCCACCAGCCAGAGATGCCTGGAGTCTTGTCTCCCCAGACTCGCCGTGCCCAGTTGCAGGGAAGCTGTTACTCGGCCACCATCTTTAATCTTTCCGTGACCCTTTTTAAGTAACCTTCCCACACTGACTTTTCATACTTGTACATTGATTTTTACATTGATTACATACTTTTTCAGAGTATTACATTGATTTCTTCTAAGCTGTAGCATCTATTGCTTCTTGGTTTGGAATTTTCTTTTGTTTCTATGTTACTCCCCCACTACACACATGAGGGTCTGTTTGTAGTTCATGATGCATATGAATCTTTAGCTTTGCTTCTGCATGCTTTGATGGTAGTCTAGGGTTTGGTTTAATACCTCGGTTATAGATATCGTTAGTGTGGCAGTTTTCTCAGTTGCTACTTGTTTGTAGGCTGTACCAGTGGTAAGCTATATTTGTGGGCAGAGTCTCTGCCTCTTATCAATGAGGGAGAATAGAAGTCTTTGAAATCCTTTCTCTTTCCCCAGCCCTGTGGTCTTCTTAACATTGTGAGTTATATTGCCATGACCACTTTAATCTCTGAGACAGTAGCTGGTGCTTGGGGGTCTGAATCAACCACTTTGTGTGAGTCAGTCATTAAATGCTACAAAGCAAGCAGTCCTCAACATTTTTGGCATCAGGGATCAGTTTCATGGAGGACAATTTTTCCACAGGTCACAGGAGGTGGAGGTGGATGATGATTCAAGCACTTTACATTTATTGTGCTCTTCATTTCTATTATCATTACATTGTGACATATAGTTATATAATTACACAACTCATCATGATATAGAAGCAGTGGAAGTTCTGAGCTTATTTTCTTATGACTAGATGGTCCTGTTTGGCGCTATCTGGGGATGATGGGAGATGGTGATAGATGAAGCTTTGCTTGCTTTCTTGCCACTCACCTCCTGCTGTACAGCCCTATTCCTAAGGGGCCATACAACAGTACCAGTGCATGGCCTGGGGGGTGGGGACTACAGCCATTAAGGAATGTACAGATTAACTTTCATGCCAGTAGGTGGTGCTTGCTGTTAAAAATCAGCTGCAGTGTTGCTTTCTGAACCTGTGACTAGCTCCAGCCCCTCAGGAGAAGGACTTAAATGCCTCATGTTGTAGGCAGGGCCTTGGAACTTCCAAGTGAGTCTTTATTCTCCATCACAACAGATGCAGGTGAGGGAGGGAGGCTGGGTGAGTCTGGGTTGAGTAATTTTGACATCAATTTCCACAAAAACCAGCAAGGTAGCCATCTCTACAAAGGTCTAAAGTCTACCTCTATGCTCCTGGGAGAATTCTAGGAGAGGCATAGGGGATTAAATGGCCTCTTGTGTGAGGCAGTCTGCGATTCACAGCCTGGGTCAGGAGCAGGTTTCCCTCTTCTCCTCCCTCCCCTGCTCAGTGCTCTCACCCTGGCATCTACCTGTAAGCGGGAGCCCAAACTAACTGACCTCTCCAGCAATAATGCTGAAGGCTGAGAGCTTCCCAATCCAGGATCTTACTCTGGGCAAGAACACTGCTTTTCTGTGGGAGAGGGGTGCTCCATAAGTTTGTGGTTGCTGTGACTCATATTGCATTGTCTTTTCAGTTTGACTCATGCAACCCCCCTGCCTCTTGAGATTTAGTTCCAAATATCCCCCTCTGTGCTCCCAAGCAACAGGATCAAGTCCTGGGTGTATGATATCTTGCTTGTGGGTCTGCTCTGGCTCTTTGAAAACAAACCCCTTACTGTTCCAGGAAGAAGCTGATGGTCCTGAGTTGCCTCAAGGTATGTCTTGCTCAGCTAGGGCAGCCTGGCGAGCAGCACTGGGGAGAGTTGGTGAGCATGGAGTTCACAGCATAAGTGCCCCTTAGTATGCTGTAGGTTTTAAGAAGAATAGTGTAAACCCCACTTTCTATGGAAGACTTGGTTTGGTGTACACACCAAAAGAGAATAAGCTGCTCCTGAGAGTCCTGGCTCAATGACCTCTTTCAGCAACCATGGGTCAGGGAGGGGAAGGGGAGGAAAAGAGTCTGCATGGAGGAAAGTTGGCACTCAGGTCGTCTCTCCCTCTCTCCAGAAGGCAGCCCACATAGAATGTTCAGGCTCTAAGGTTACACAGATCCCCCAGTTCCTACCAGCTCCTGAGGCTCCCACAGTCTAGGCCAGAGTTGGGAAATCATTGTGTGGGAATGAATAAAAGCACTGGAAGGACAAAAGCACACAATTGGTGGGGAAGCAGCATGACATCCTCCATCTCAGGCTCAAGTCTGTGGTGATGGGAAGTGACACTGAGGGAGCTGGCAAGCCTGGTGCTGTGTCTTTTTTTTTTTTTTTTTTTTTAAATTTCAGATTAATATGAGGGTACAGATTTTCAGGTTACATTGTTCTCACTTCCTAGGTAAAGTTCATGTTGTAGTTGGGCCCTTCTCTGAGAGGGTGTGCTAAACACTCTCACTTTGTGCACATTAGGTGAGATCTCGCCAATCACTCTCCCTCCTCTGACAAGTCTCCCTCCACCCTCCACCCTCCCCTCTTGCTCCTCTCCCCTCCTCCTTGCTAGACTATATTTGTGTTTTATCATTCATATGGGCGTGTATTGGTTTCATATTAATACTGAGTACATTGGATATTTTTTTCCAATCTTGAGATACTTTACTAAGAAGAATGTGTTTCAACTCCATTCAGGTAAACATACAGATGAAAAGTCTCTATCTTTTCTTATGGCTGAGTAGTCTTTAGGAAGCTTCCAGTTCACTGGTGGCAGCAGTTTGGGGGCTTGTGAGAGTAGACAGGCTCTCTAGCAGCTCAGGAGCCTGCTAACTTGCAGGGATGTGAGGGAGAAACAAAACTCCCACCTGCCCTTTTTTTCATGCTTCAAAATTCTCCAGGGTTGACCTCTGCTGCTATCTTAGTCCTTGTTCTGCTCCACACTATCTTCCCATGGAATCTCTTTTAGGTTCTGACACTTTTCTCTAGGAATTACACCCAATCTATGCTTGTTTTTCTTTTTCACCTAAAACTTTTCCTTCTTTCTGATATGATCCCACAGCTGATGTCTCTGGTCAGTCATCTTTTTTCAGTCTCTATTAAAAATTATTTCTCCAAGGTCCCTAATGACTACCTCATCACAAAATCTAGTCAGTGATCACTTTTTATTTTTATGTATTTATTATCCACATTTTCTAAAGCTTTCTATTTAATAGAGACTTCTTGAAAATCTCTATTCCCTTATTTCTATGACAATACTTTTAGTTGGGTTTTCAAAATTTCTGCCGTATTTGATAATTTATTCTGGTCTTTGCATGTGTTGTTCTCTTCCTGATCCAATCACACTAATCTTATGGCACATTGAGCTTCCTCTACATGTTTTCCTCAAATAATCTCATTTGCTCTGATGGCATTCATCCTTCTATGCACAGAGCACATTCATGATCTTGGGTAGGAGGTCAGCAAACCATGGTGTATGGGCTGGTTTTAGCTTGCCACTTGTTTTGTAAACACAGTCTTCTAGGTAAGCATGCCTATTGGTTAATGGCTATTTCATGCTACAAAAGCAATGTAGAAATTTTGCTACATTGAGTACATGGTGCTCAAAGCTGAAAATATTTATTGTCTGAACCTATAATAAAAAATACCAATATCTTATGTATACCTTAAGATGTAGCTTTCAGTCTAAAGTATCAAATTACCTAAAGGAAATATATACTTTGATGTACTGGAAGGAAATAAATCTGTATGTTTGAACCTGCTCTTTCCTCTGGATTCCTTTTTATTCTCTTGTGATCTATGTTTAACAAACTGGGAAATTGGGTGTCAAACTAGACTTTGTTCTTTCCTTCACCTCAGCGTGTTGATCACCATGTTCCAATTAATATCACTCATTTTTGTCTTCTCTCTATTTCTGTCATCATAGTAATAATTCAGGACCTTAGTTTTGTTTCTTATGGTCATAGGTAAAGGCTTGTGATCAACAACAGGCTGTTTGTCACTCATCATTTTTCCAGGTAAAGGACATGGTCTTTATCATGCCCCCTAGGATGTTTAAGACTTTAGTGAACTGAGTCCCATCAAAACTGCTTTGTGTGCACATCCTCAGTGTTTCAATGATTCAGGAATTTTGTAACTCCAACTTGTGGTGTGAGGTTTTGATACCCACATGTCATGCCACTATGGTATAAAAGGAAAAGCTCAGCCTCTGCACTGCTGGGTGAGACCTGGGTGTGATGGACCATAACCCACAGCAAATCCAGTAAAATTAACGCCTCAGTTAGGAATGTCAATTGCCTTCTAGAGTCAGGAAAGCCTTTGTAGAGGAATTGCCTTCGGAAATAAAGCTTACAAGATAAAAAAGAAATAGTGCCAGTAAGTGCAATACATTCTAGGCAATCCAGTAGCCTTATGAAGCCTAGAATAAAAGGAAGAGCTACAGATATTTGGAGAATGACAAGTATTCTGTGAGTTTGGAACAAGGGCTGGGTGGACTATTTGTAAAAATCTAGGCTGAAAAGAAAATTTAATTCTGAAAATGAAGGTTTTGTTTGTTTTTAACTCCACACTTCAATAGTTAGACTTCATAATAAAAATAATGAGAAGGCTGATTTTCAAACAAGGATGACATATAGGATTGATATTCACAAAAAGTATATATATATAAATAGTGACAGAGTAAAGGCCAAGAGGCCGTCACTCAGTGAGGAAAACAACTTGTTACAGGTAAAATTGAGAAAGTCATTGCAATAAAACATTAAGAGAAGTTTTTTGCCTAAATGAAGTCAATGTGAGTGGCGGCAGAGTGAAGGAGCCAGACTCAAGATCTAATTCTGAAATGATTCTACCCAACTTATCTAAAGTGGGTGGGAGTTGAGGGAGAGGAAACTACTGTATATACTCGAGTATAAGCCAAGTTTGTGCCGAAAAAACTCGGCTTATACTCGAGTATATACGGTAAGTGGGGGACAAAGCTGACAGACCACACAACCATTCAATTAATTAAGAAATTAACCTTTAACAAAATGAAGAAAAGATTTTGGCAGTAAGACAATGAGCTTGTTTAGGGATATGTTAAAATTGAAAAGCCAAGCCAATCCAAATGACACATGAAAATGTTCGGGAGAAAATTGGAAATACTAACGTGGAGTTTAATATAGAAAAAAAGAATAGAAAACTTCTCTATAGATTGAGAAATATTATGGGGTTGGTTTGAAGACAAATTTATATAACCACTTGTTTGTCCTTGTTCCCAAAATAGAAGTATTAAGCATTTATTTTCTTGAGATAAAGCACATGTTCTTAATAGGTCTCATGCCAACATGCTAAACTGTTGCAACATTTTAATTCAGATTCACATGCTAACTTGAATTATTTTATTAATAGCCTTCACTCATTTAATGAACTTCAAAAAACACAGGATCTAGGACAGGGTATGATACATAATGGAAAAAAAAGTCAGGAACATGAGATACCACCAGGTAAAATGAAAATGGTAACATCCCAAAACAGAGAGGCTGGCATGCCGGAGAGAGGGAACGGGGAGCAGAAAAACGAGAAGAAGATCAGAAAGAGTGAAGACGTAAAGTAAAGGAAGGGAAAGCCTGTTCATTTCCCACTCTGAACCAAGTTTCTTGATGCATCAAATGTTTTGTTCATTGCTCCCTTTTAAAATGTCTTGAAAAGACCTATTATGATACCCTTGAATCTCTAAACATTCAAAAATTGAAAACCAACCATCCCAATCCTCTTAATTATTCTTCCATTTTATAACTAATATATCGAAAAATGGGTTTTTAGAAAGAAAATGTTTTATCGTAGCTTTAAATAATGCAGAAGGCTCTCCAAACATTGCCTACAGTACACAATTCATTGCATTTTAACTCCTTACAAATGCTTTCAAATCCCATCTAGCCTAGCTATTTTTTTCTCAGTAACTTTTTCTATATTTTCATGTTCTTCAACCCTTAAAAGATTAAGAAAAGGGTTAGATAGTAACCATTTGATTGCATCAGTCTGTGTTTCCTGAATCCCAAACTAATGTTTTAGTGCTGAAACGGTAAGAAAACACTCTATGTGATTTTACTTATTTTTAAACATTTCTTATTGTTACATTTCAAGCCTTAAAAGTTTCTTCCTTCATCTGCATGTCTAGAAATATAATAGTGATAGAAATAGAGATAAATTTGAGATTATTGTATGAGAGGAGGGGGAGATAAAGGAGGCAAATACTAAAGACATCTATAAAGAAGCAAAACAGACAATTATGTAGATTAGAACTTCACTTTTTTAAAATTTTGTTTTCTAATTGCTATGTGTGCCAATAATTTTCAATTCTTTTTGCTGAAGATTATTTATCAGTAGAAATTTACTAATTTAGTTTTAACCCTTGGTTCATTGCATTAAGTTTTCCTTTAAAAATCTGTTGCTATATATATGTTCACATTTATGCATATTTATATTGTACATATACTGTATATATGTATATAAGTGTGAATGCATTGCGTTTTTATAATCTATATATTTGCCCAGTGGCAGTAAGGGAACTTACTGAACATCAAAGTTTATTTTTATTTATAAAGTATTACTTTATTACAAATATATATATATATATATATATATATATATATATATATATATATGCAGTGTATTTTTTACTTAATTTTCCAATTGTTTTGTCATAATGTAGACTTTAATGCATCCCCGGAGTCTTAAATGCCTTTATGTCATCAAGATTTTATGTTATTATTATGCTACCTCATTTCGGGGAAGCTAAGGCCTATATTTTTCAGATCCTAACGTCTTTTATCTGGGATGTGTTACCATTGATGTGATTAAGTAGCAGCATTTTTTTCCTTCTTAGGGATATCTAAAAAAAATAGTATATCTAACAATGATATTTTTAGATTCAATAAAATCTTGTATTAATGTATTTCATTGCTGGCTCAGTGCCCCGTAGCTCAGTGAGTCACATACTGAAGCTGGTGGGTTTGAGCCTGGCCCTGGCCTGCTAATCAACAATGACAACTGCAACTAAAAAATAGCCGGGTGTTGTGGCAGCCACCTGTAATTCCAGCTACTCGGGAGGCAAGAGAATTGGTTAAGCCCACGAGTTCAAGGTTGCTGTGAGCTGTGATGCCACAGTGCTCTATTGAGGGCAAATAGTGAGACTCTGTCTCAAAAAAAAAAAAAAAAAGTATTTCATTTCTTTTTTTATTTATTTATTTATTTATTTATTTATTTTTTGAATTTATTTATTTTTTTATTGTGGAGAAGGGGCAGGGAAAGAAGGCGGGGGAAGAAAACAATGTGGTATAATAACAGTTAACGGAATATCAGAATATCCCTCTTTTCTTCTAGGTAAATATAAATATACTTTAGGTGTGATGTTTTTCATCTAAGTTTGTATAAACCCTGCAAGAACTCTTTAAGCAACTGATTTCAAAAGATTTCACAGAGGCAATAGTCATTGTATATAATGTTGGATAAAATGTAAGAAGTAAGTAAATGTAAGTAACCCTTGTTACTAGTCCCTTCTGAGTCAGTACAAACTCCCACACACCCACACACCATGTTTTTTGCCTTTTCTTCTTCTTTTAGGTCTCTCAAGAAGCCATATGAGTTTTACAGAGGTTCTTTTCTTTGCTCCTTTGATTTCCCTGCTCACACTGCCAGCAGGAAATATGTTAAGAGAACTGTTAGACCACAGGTAGTTGATCTGGTCTTTTTAGGAATAAAGATGTCATCCAATCCTAGCCATAAGTATCAGAGAGAAGTTTTATAGGTTTTGGAGTAATTTTCCTTTCTCTGTTCTTAGAATTTTCTTTATGTATTACCCTTTAGTTGATGACAGCATCTCTTTGTTTCTTTTACAGATTTGGGATTATAGACCACGAAAGACTTACTACGGAAGGCGACTCAAAAACATATTTAGAGACAAAGCAATTTGTCTGCTGTGTTACCATCCGCTCATAGACGCACCCTCTGAAAACAACAAGGGAGACATTATCCTGTGTCTTCATATATAACCAGCGAGAGGCTACGAAATTAAGATTACTCAGATGGCTTTGTGATAAAATTGGTGGGTGGATTCCATTCAGAAGAACTCGAACTAAGTAATCCCAAACTGATGAAATCACAAATCAAGGTTTTATTTTTCATACAAAGATTTATTCGAAGAAGAAATTTATAAATGATACTTCTATTTGAAAACAAATGCTGACATCCTTGCTTATAACTCACATTGTTGGAAAAGAATAGAAAAATAAATGTATCGCTGATTATGACAGATTATGGTTAACACCTGCATAAAGTGCTATTAAGTGGAAAGCAACAAATACGAAAGATGCCATATCAAAATTTATGTATTAAATAACTCAAATTTGATTTTCAAAATTAGAATGAATTTCTTAAGGATATGTATGCCATGTTATATAAAAATATTTTATGATGAAATTGCCTATTCAATCACAAAAACTTTTATTCTGTTATCGGTGCTACTTCTCTTTCAGTGAAAAATTAATCTCCAGTTTCACTCTTAGCAGCTGAAAATGTGATATTAGTATATCCAGATAAGTGTGTCCACACTTATGCCATTCCAACAGAAAGTAGGAGAAACTAAAAACAGCAATATCTGTTATGGGATATAAAGAATGACACTTCCTCTGGGTGTGTTTTAAAAATAAAATTTGATGGATGTTAAAGAAATAGTTAACACGATTCAACTCAAGTGTGATCGGAAGAAAGGACAGAAGTGGTGAGTGAACCAACTGAAGAATGCAAAGGGCAGGGTCCTGGTAAGCATTGGTTCAGCTCCAAAGCTTCCATCACAGGGTTTATGGAATTTATCTTGAAAATATTCAATGAATAGCTGACACATGTATGTTTGTAATGTCTGTCTTACAGGAGGACTTTGATTTAGTAATACATTTTATACATAGGCAAGCTCTTGAGAACACTCAAAATCTGTGCTAATCAGAGCTTAGGTGGTTGCTTCAGTTGGCGCTAAGCACAAGCCTTAGAAAAGGGCTCCCTACACTGTGCTCCGCTTTCCCTCTTAGCCTCTTCCCCTCAACGAAATGGTAAGAGTTCAGCTGACAACAGGGTAAACAGATTATTGTGTTATTGCTGGCTGATTGCCGGAGTTATTTTGGAGCTTCATAATTCATTTAAAGAGATTTTTGACATTTATGAAATGACTTCTATAATCAACTGACAGTGCAATATCCTATAATTGTTCAATTAAAAATGACTACTTGTGCAGTCATTTATTAGTAGAATCAGATAATTGTCTTGCCACTAAAGAGTACTTCTCACTTTGCACATCAAATGAAAATGTTTGAGTATAAATCTGTGACACAGCAGACAAAGTCCTGGGGATTTTCAAGGGCGTATGTAATTATTACAGACCTCTGAAGTAAATATGGTTTAATGTGATAATCTTCAATGGATTGTGCGTGAGCCTTACAAAATACTTTTCCATGTAAACCGGAGCATCTGTCAGAGCGGATAGGAGTTAATTTCCTACCAATAGAAAGTTCATGATATTCTCCCCAACATGTAGTTTAACACGTATACTTAGAACACAGGACAGTGTGCGTTTCCCTTGATCCTCATTTACTTTTTTTTCCCCCTTGCCGAGGAAGCTGATTACCACGGTAAAGAGCCAGGAATGATTGCATCGATAAATCAGTTTCATATGGAATACTACCCTACTGGGGTCAGCATTCAGAAGCTCTGACTTCCAGATACATACACAGAGAGGAATGCAGAGCCAGAAAAACAGAAACGCTCCCACGCATATGCGCAGGCACACACACACACCACAATTTCCAATGCTGAATTTCTCTAAAATAAAACACTTTGACTCACATTATCCCAAACCATCTGTTAAGCTAAATCATAAATCAGTCTTTGATTAAATAATAAAGAGGAAAAAATCCCACACCACACTGAACACAGGGAAGGCACAGATCATTGAAAGACCAATATAAAGAAATAATGAAATGAAAGACACAGCAGCAGCCCCCTGACAGATCATGATTTCTTTATTTTTATTTTAAATTAGCATTGCGCTTCTTTGGATAAACTGGCTAAAACACAAAATTTACATTCAAATAATGATAATTACAGAAATTCAGAGCCGGGCTCAACAGATGGAACGTGTTACTTCATTTGAGGTTGCTACAAAATAGAATTTAGTAGTGTCATTGCAGAGTTGCAGCCTAATTTTAATTTTTAAATAAATAATCTGATTTAGTGATTTGTTATTTTTCATTTTGTTTGCAGGAAAATGTTTAAAAAATGCTGTCAGATTCAATCGCTATCTCTCCACTTCCTTTCCAACCCATCAGCAAGGAGAGAGAATTTGAATCACAGCTGCTTGGGGCTTTTTTGTTTTTGTTTCTCTTCAAAACAAAATTTTTTTTTTCATGCCCGTTTTTCTTCCTCTTGTATGGATTTTAGAAAGAGTTTTGATAAAGACAGTCCTGGCAGCTGGATGATAAATATTATTTTCTTAACCTGCCTAGCTTTGTCAGCCACCTGCGACTGCAGCCTGCCACACGTTGGAAGCAGCTCATTAACTTTCCCACAGCTTCCCAGGAGTTTTCCTTGTTTTCGTTCACCTTGGGTGTGTGCTGCCTTCTCACTGAACGGTTAACTATCCGAGGAGGCCGAGTGGGCTTTGGCATCACGAGCAGAGCACGCTTCAGGCAGCCTCCCTGCTAAGGCTCAAAATCTCTCTTAAACACATTAAGCGGCCCATTTTGGATTGATAGTGCAGTAATTATTCTGCTTCACCCTAAAAACCATCCTGGGGTAATTGGCGCAGAGGAAAATTACCCAGAGTCCTCCACCACCTGGTAGTTAAGGAACGAATCCAGGGGAAGATAAGTGAAGCAGGAAAAAAAATCGGCACTTATTTGATTTTAATCTCACCACTTTGCAAGCATTTAAATTGCCTTAATCAGGTGGTTGGCTTCCAGCCTAGCTGGTAATCTGTTATCAAATTTGAAACTAGATTTTTTAAAATGTCAGTGTAGGCAGAGAATTGAAGTCTATTAACAGTTATGAGCCTCCCTCCTAAACTTCCATAATCTATGTATTAATAATCCTTTTTACAAAGCTGTCAAATATTACTTTATTACAGCTCTACATTAATAACACATGGACATAAAAGCAGGATTTAATTATTTATTTTTTATTTTTATTTTAAAATTGAGGGAACACACAATGCTAACAGTCTTAGCACTGAAATCCATTTTTTTTTTTTCCAAAGCAATAGCTTGAGTCTATGGAATAACCTTGATAAATGTAATTGAATTTTTCTCTGATAAGATTAACTAGTTAGGTAATTGTGAATGGGGAGGTCTGACCCACTCCAAATGAGATGTATGACAAGCTGAAAATAATCAATTTTTTTTCCTTTTCTTTATTTGAGCCCAGATTTTTAAAAATGGAAAGAGAAAATCGGGGCCTTGCAGGATGAAACATTTGTGTCTGAAATGTTTTTATGTACACCACTTATCTTCCATCTTCCCAGTGTGTCTAATTGTGCTGAGCTTGGTTTAAAATGAGATCAACACATTGAAAACCCAGAAGGCTTAATTAAGGGAGGGACTTAATATGTATCAAAAAGAGGAATTTTTTTTTTTTTAAACAAATGTGGCATAATTTTTACCTGCAACATCCTTAACTGAAAGCATCCCAAAATTTTGACTTCTGTTAAGTTGCCTCTACTTTTTTTGAAGAGAGAAAAAAGGGGGGAAAAAAGAAAATAATTTTACTTTGAAAATCTTAATTACTGTGATAGCAGGGTTGGCTTGTGCCTTTTTATGATTCCTGTATGATTTGCATTTTGAGTTGAAGTTTTGTTCTTCACAGCACACAAGCCAGCAATCAGGAGCATATAGAAATGGCTTGATAGAGTCCCCTTTTAAACATGCTTATAAAACATTTTGCCTATGTAGCTTTTTGTATTACACATTCCATGGGGTTTCTCACATACCAATCAAGGAAGCATACATATCCCTTTTAATTCATTTTCTCAGAAGTTTAAGAGCTTGGAAATGTATATTAATACAGAACAAATAAAATATTTCAAAAACTACAGCACTATTGTTAGGAGTTTCATTTGAAAAGCAAAAAATGCTGTCATTATTTTTATTCTTCTTTCATGGTTTTTATCTGACCATAGAATTTGAGTGAGTCTATCAGACTACAATAGAGACCGCTCCAACAACGTGGATGCTCAATTCCTTTCCTGGTTTCTGACTAGGTTCAAAAAAAGACTCTTTCAGAAACATAAAATCTAGTGACAATGAAATTAATCACAATGTACAAAAGAAAAGCAGCTGGCAACCAAACCCTGAATAAGGCCAAGTGTGAACTAAACTAGCTATCAACCTCCGTGTATAGGGTAATGTACATATTACATACATCCATATATACTTTAGCTAGCCATAATCAGTATTGATGCCTTTTTATTGTGTGTGTAAGGGCTCCTATATTACCTCAAAAATGTTTCTTATTATTAGCATTACTACTTCAGAGCATATTAACTGCAACGAAACATAATAAGTATGGCTTGCCTCTTTTTGAAGGTAGTCTCTTTAAAACCCGGTCTTCACAGATATGCAGATAAATTCTGTATCTGATAGTTGGAACACTTCATTTTTGAAATGAGATAAGTTTTAACGCATGCCTTTGCCAAAAACCAGCTCCAAGAATGAATTTAGGGAGAGCTATAATGGATGTTTTCTTACTCCCATATAGGAGTCTTCATGGCACCAGCACCTTCAAAATAGAAAAAGAATATTTGAACTTTAAGCTAATGTCATAGGAACTAATGCATATGATATATAAGCAGTAATTTCTTAAGGTCAACATTAGTTGATTCTCTTATGAAACCATTTTCAAATTCATATTTTTTTCTGCTCTGTCATTGCACAGGGTGGTTTCTGGCTGAAACTGTCGGTTAGTATCTGTTGTCGTAAGGGCACTGGCTTGATCTCTCCCCATTTTCCATGCCTTGGGAATAGCATGCAATCCACACACACACACAAAAAATTTTTTTCTAATTGACCATTGTCCTAAATCACTGTATATGATATGCTATTAAAATCAATAGATTGCTTCAAAGCAAAAGTACTCCCTACCATATAGATTTAGAGAGGTGAAAACCAGTAGTTGGTTACATGTTCTCTTTTTTAAGCTAAATTTTAGAACTGTTTTGAAGGGCATAAAAATAGATTGGCTGTGAAAAACAAAATATAAGCTCTTTGGTTAAAAGGTTACACCGTTTAGGCCAGAATAGAAGTAGGAATCAGTACATAATTTAAGGGAACTTTGGAACATATCTAGGCAAACCACTTTTCTCATCTTAAATGTTGTTGTCTTCTTAAAAACTTGACACTTATTAGCTTAGAGAGCTTGAAATTGATACCTAATGTAAACAAAGGAGTCAGGAAAAATCTACATCCAAGTAACCCCAATACTAGACCTTATTTCATCTAGGCATAGTCATCCACTATTCAGCTCATATATGATGAACTTTGCCAAACTCGTTCCTAAGGGTTGGAAGTAAAAATAAGAAAAAAGTTCTGCCCTTTCACTTAAAGAATCAACATTCTACTTGGGAAAATAGATGTGTGAACGGACAAATCATGTTATACTGTAGTTGCTGCCACGAAAGAACATGAGCTAAGTTCTTTGAGGGACAAAAGAATAAACTCTACCTGGACAACTTGAGGCTAGTTTGATAAATACATATATTATATCTTGAATCAGTGGAAGTAGATAATTAATGGTATTGTACGGGTTAAATGTGTTGTTTACTTCTAAAGAAAAATGCAGAAGTAAAGTTAAGGTAATCTACTTCTATTTATGAAATTTTATACAGGCTATTCCCTTGGGACTAATTACTGCAGTAGTAACAATAGCCAGCTTTTATTACACACTATGTACCAGGCAATGCTCTAAATCAGGCGTCCTCAAACTGTGGCCCGTGGGCCACATGAAACGGTGTGAATTGTATTTGTTCCCATTTTGTTTTTTACTTCAAAATAAGATATGTGCAGTGTGCATAGGAATTTGTTCATCTTTTTTTTTTTTTTTTTTTAAACTATAGTCCGGCCCTCCAACAGTCTGAAGGACAGTGAATTGGCCCCCTGTTGAAAAAGTTTGAGGACGCCTGTTCTAAATGCTTACCGGGTTTATCTCAATTGTTCCCTATGGCAATCATGCATGTCTTATTATTATTATTATTATTTGCATTTTATGTATGAGGAACTCAAGGCACTAGCAGGCTAAAATGACTTGTTCAGGTCAGGCCACCTATCTAGAAAGCAACAAAAAGACAACATAAACTCCAACAGTCAGTCTCTGCAGCCCGATATAGTAAGGTTTTTATTTGCAATAAAGTATTTCATCTTAGACAAAATTAAACATCATTTTGAATAGCATTTTTTTATAATTTTTTTCTTCAATATCTCAAATATCTAAAATAGTAACCTGCTGCCTAGAGCCACTTCTCTCCTTGTGCATTAAGAGGTTGGCCGGTTCTAAGCTTCGTAGCAATATAACCTTGAAAGCAAATAAGAACCTGGCTTACTTTATACCTCAGCTTTTGACAACCTTTATTATTTCATTTATCTGCTATTCATTGTGAGATGTAAACATGTTACTTCCTGGTGTGATCCTCATATCAACAGTGGGTCCGTTTAAAATATTGGGAATCAATATGTTATAAAACATCAGCCAGTACTAAAGAGGTAGACCCTGAGAAAATTCATTGAATGTCAAATAAAAAATAAACATCAACAGTTAAAAATGTAATAAGATAATAAATAAAAGCAGGGAATTTAAAAAAATTCTTTAACCCACAAAGCAATTTGACAAGTAAGATATACCTGTATTAAACACAAAGCCACTTACAGTATAGGGAGCCATGAATTTTTCATGCAGGCAGACAGAACAATTCTTTTCTAAATTTAATAGACAGAATACATGACATTAGTGCCATTGATGGTGGAGTTGGGGACTCAGAAAGAAAGAGAGAATGAGATTCACTATGAAGACAGTAGGTAGCACAGGCTCTACACTTTTTATTGATTTGTGTAGACACTTAAGACCAAACATTTTTAGACTGGGAATCTCTTTTTCATCCCAGATAAGTATGCATACATTTTTTATGTGCAGGTACCCAGATCTGTTTTTATTTTTATAAAAAACTCACATGCCCATTATATCTCTCTCTCCAAACTTGCACAATTGACCCATTGTCAATTGGTCAATTAGTGTCTGTCTGTGAGGCATCTTTTAATTTACTGATCATTGAATCCACACCTCTCTAATAAGCCCTATCAAAAGTGAGACAGAAACAGAGCATCACATTCTTTTGGGGCTGCTTAAAATTTAATGTGCAACTGCTAACAATCAAAAAGAAATAAATAATAGTCTTGAAACTTGTTGCCTGTATTAAACAGGATAAATAGAAAATAGTCTTGGAGGAGATGTTATTGGGGGGTCCCCTCAGTTCAACCATAAAAAGTGCAGAGCCTTACTGGATGCACTTTCACATATGCTAGGACATATATTTCTTTCTTCCAATGCTGTTACTTTTAGGACTAGTCTGTATCTCTGGGAGCTTCCCATGGGGGCTCCTCCTTCTGACTTTACATGCCTCTTGCACCCATGAAGGTCTTAGCATAAAATAAAAATATAAGCTGAAAGAATGAGTCTCTAATCATGAAAGGGCAGGAATCAAATGATTCTCAGGAAAGATTTTTGTTTTTGTTTGTATTTTTGGCAGAGATTTTACCCTGAGCCCTAGCAACCATAAATATATAGTTACTTTACAGTTTATATATTCAGGGGTGAGGGTTGAAAATCAAGACATGGCTAGTGCTGTAGGCAAAAGATGGAAAGAAGGCAAGAAAGCCAAGACATATGTGGTAGAAATTCCTTCATGCAATGAATGATGAAGGAAAGAGGGAAATCAAGAGTTAGACTCTCCCATGTCACTGGGCAGGCGATCAGTTGATATAGTATATACATAGAGTACAAAGCAGGTTTATGAGGGATGTTAAGTTCAGTTGTGATAAATAGAAAGTTAAGTAAAGCCCATTATAATCTAAAATTTAAAGGAGCAGATGGACCGTTGAGCATATATAGGTGATAGTTGTAGTTCTCAAATTACAGAAGGTAACTCAAAGATAGTGAGTAAAATTAAAAATTTCATAGTCCAAGGTTGGGAACATCATCATTTGAAGAACATATTTAAAAAACCAGATGCCCAAAGAGGAGCCTGAAAAAATCCGCTACTGGTATCATAAAATATAAAGAAAAGACTTCAATAATTTTGGATAGAAGGGATATGATGTTTAGAGTCAAGAATTTGCACCAAATAAACCGAAAGAGATAAGGGCTTATATTAAACTTGTATATTACATATGGCAGTTACTTATTGATTGTAGCAAGACAGAATACAAATTGCAGCAGGTTGTGGATGAAATAGATATAGGTGTCTCTCAAACTTTTAGATAAATACTGAAGGAATTAATTGTATTAAAGGGACAGGCTGTTATGGTTGATATAAAAAGACATGACTATCATTTGAGGAGCAGGGGCAGGCAGACCGTGGCCTTTAAAGATGGAAGGAAGAGAAGATGACAGTTGGCACAAGATCTAAAGAACATGAGGGGGAAGAGTCAAGGCCAAATAGGGAGATGTTGTTTTCTCACAGGAGAAAGAACTCTATATTCTCCTTGAATATGGGGAAAGATGAGACAATAGACATGTTACAATAATTCTGTAGTGAGTGAGGTGAGATACATCTAGAACAATATACCCGAAGGCCTCAGTTGTGGATTGTCAATAGCAAGAGAAAAGAAAGTTGAGTAAAGAGATTAAGAAAATAGAGGAATTTGGGGACTAGTCTTTGAGGAAAATTAGAGTGAGTGCCGATCAAGTAAAACACTAGTGAGCAGAGATGGAGAAAACAGATTTTTCAAACTGTAGACTTGCAGTGCTGACAGTATTATCCAGCATCTCTCAAATATTCATGTGTAAGGGTGGAGAGAGCCCACAAAATAGAGAGTGTCTATTTTGTGATGGAATTTGCTGGGCTGATTTGGCTGATAGGTAACCATCTACTCAGCCATTTGTGGGAAGGACATTTAACCAACAAGTATTGTTTCACCTTCTTCTTAGAAGTGGCAGGTTCATGACATCACCACTGGTCCTCCAGCCTTTGTGGGGTTGCTCTGGTCTCCGTCTTGAATCCTTTGTCCAGACCAGCTATGTGCTCCGCCTGCTAATTATTTCTCTAATGTTTTATAAATTGGGCATTTGGAAATATGCTTTCAGAAATCTGGAAAATTGTTTGAACTGAATCTGGCCCTCAATCCACATATATCCATCTGCGAGCTCCATTTTAAAATAGAGCTCAAATCTAGCCATTCTGCTTCCTCACTAAGACCACCTTAGTCCAAGCCACCAGTTCTCACTGAGGCAACAGTACCATTTTCCAACCAGTCCTCACTTCCAAACTTACCTCTCTTTAAGATTTTCTCCTCCTGATAACCTAGTGATCATATTTAAATGTTATAAAACTTTGCTTTGTTACCCTGGCCCTCTTACATTAGAATGAAACTCACATCCCTTGACTTGTTATACAAACCCCTACACAGTGGAGTTCCCATCCATCCCTGACGCCTGTCCCATTGCTTGCTCTTTTGTCTATGACACTCTCAGGCAACCTTAAAGCACATTTCTGCCTCAGAGACTTTACACTAATTTTTCCATCAACCCCAAATGCTCTTTCACCTAGTGTCACACGACCAGCTCTTTCTCATGCTTCAATTCCAGGCTTCAAGTTTATCTATCTTGAGAAAAATTTTTAAATCTTCCTATCCAGTGTACTTGAACTCTTCATCCCTCCAGAACACTATCATATTTTTCTTCTTCTAAGGTATTATTTCATAATGGGTTTTATAAATAAAACAAATAATGTCATAAATGCATTTCCATGCTTATTATTTTATCTCTTATTTACCAGATTATAAAAATCTTTAAGGGCAGTAATCAG
Organism: Loris lydekkerianus; assembly: GCA_963574355.1. NCBI lineage: Eukaryota > Metazoa > Chordata > Mammalia > Primates > Lorisidae > Loris > Loris lydekkerianus. The sequence goes on along the minus strand of CAUYPK010063838.1, from coordinate 41,723 downwards.
GTCTATCTTGTATACCATATAACACCAAGCCTTCCCTAGCAAAATGCTTAACTAAATGCCTAGTTTAAAGTCAAAAATGCCAGCTTTTAACAGAATGAACCTCCTAATTGCCATGTATATAGTTTTAATATTGTTAGTCTTACCTTGGTCATTGAGCACCATTGTTCAAGGCTTCAGGAAGAAAAATGTAGATTAGATTTCTGGAACCCCATGCACTTTAGGTGTTGTTACTTCTTGGAACATTTACTCTTTGCAATTTTCTTTTTCCCTAAACACTCCTTAAATATTAGCATCCCTTGGAGATTTATCCTTGGCACTAATTCTTCCCAGGCATCATAATTATTTTTAAGATAATCACCACTTTAACCAATCCTATAGGCTAGTGACTCCCAATTTTTTCAACTGTAATGAAAACTTTGGAAAATTTGGGGCTCTACAGAAGTCCAGAGGACAAGAGGCAGACTAAGACTAAATCAAAATTATGTAAAGGAAGGCGAGAAGAGAGCCTAGGTGACTGCCTCAAATATTCTGAAGTTTTCATTACACACATCATCATAATATGAAATGTGCTGGCACCAGCTGGAATAGACCAAGCAGATCCAATCAATTTACGCATGTAGTTTTTCATCATGGAAATACTGCTTTCATTTTCTCTCTATCATTCTTTGTGCTTGTTATACTTTCTTATTTTGTACTATTTGTTAAATTATTAAGTTTAATTTTAACTTCTAATTCCTGATGATTTATGAATATGTGAACAAAACAGTTCCCTAATATAGATTTGTATGGGCCACTTCATTTCAGCCTCAATTTTCTTATAAGGAAAACTTTATAGCAAACAACAATTTATGTATTGAGCCAATGAAGAATCCATCTTAATTGTTATTTAGTGAGTAGGGCAAGCCAAATTACTCCACTTTACTTTGAATAATTTTTGGAATTATGTGTTATTTATAAAATCTTGACTTCCTTTGAACAAGAAATAAACTTACTCTTCAGTAAACTTAATATTTTTTAATTGGAGCTAAAAATGGGCATTATAAGCACAGATTGCTCTATTTGAAAGATATTTTAAGTGAAGCCTTATCAGCAATTGTTTCCTTGGTTGGTAGAATCAATCAATTCACCTAGCAATCAAATATTTATCAGGTGCCAACATTGGTCCTGGCATTGTTCCAGTCTTGTGCATTGATGAAGTGGTAAGTTCCAAAAGAATAAAACCAATGATTAATGTCAAACTAGAAAATATGTTCATTAAAGTATTTTTATTTCCACAAATATGAATTGTGTGTATCTATATATATTACATTAAAAGATCTCTGTAGGAAGCATTAGTTTTAGTTTGAGGGATTAAAAAGTATTGTTCAGAATCTGGCATTATTATATACATGAAAACTTACATAGCATTCAGCTCTCCTTTTCAGAGAAATACTGGTTCCCAGAGCTTTTGTGATATTGGGTACTTTCTGTAATTATTCCCTACTGAAGCAATGAACCAGTGTTTCTTTTCTACAGAGCATTACTTTGGGTCACTGTGCCATCTTAGGTAGTCCCTCAGAGGGCTTGTTGAGAATGAACTAATCTGAGCTCAGGGCTCTTCCTTGGTGGATTCCAAGCCCCCATTGTTCCAAGTCATTCTGCATTTACAGGCTATATCCACTTGATCTCTGAACTTGAGAGTTCAAGTAATCTCTGTATAGCTTAGTCCCAGGAGACTAAACCGAAAGTCAAAGGAACTATGCTTCTGCTAAGTCAACAAAGAACAATTATTGAAGGCTAGCCAGGATCTTTATATATAAAATACCACTTTCATCTAGTCTCAGGTCATACTTATTACAAAATCCAAATGTGAATTGGATAATAAAATATAAAGTAAAAGAAGCCTGCTTGAAATGTTTTTTTTTTTTCAGGGCTGTTTGTCATTATATGAGTAGTTAATAGATCCAAGTCACCATATCCAGAAGGGCTTGCAATAAGCCCTCTAGGATCTAATTATTTCACCTGTACATCTAATTATTTCAACAGCAAATAATTTTTAAATGTGATAATATAGGGCAGTTGAATAAGCACAAAATACATTTAGCTAATAATTTGTTAATTTGGTGGATAGAGGGAAACAGGAACTAGGTAAGTCATAGCCTAGCTATGTGGAAATAAAATATTTTATTTCCACAAATATGAATTGTGTATATCTATATATATTATATATAAAAGATCTTTGTAAGAAGCAGTAGTTTTAGTGTAAGTATTTTAGTACCTTAGAAAATTATTCAAATTCTTTTTATGGATATCAAATGTTCTGAAGACCTTTTCTCAAATTGTTGTGAGCTTATAGTGTTTTAAACACTTGCAGACTCATCTCTGCAGCACTGTCAGAGACACTTGCCCCTGGCTAGTATCTTCAGTGTTCTGGGTACCAGGCCAACAGGACTGAACAATTATGATCAGACACACTAAAACAAGATGAACAGTGCCTCTCTTCAAAGGTCTAGGTTTCAGAACCGCAGAGCTCTTTCTACAAGTTTACAAGTTACTACACTTTCAATATCTTTCCTTTGTTTCCCCAGTTCTAGGAGTATAGCTGTTTTCCACTGTTGTTACTTCCCTGATACCTTAGAAGACATTTTTAATCTTTTAGTTACCTAGTTAACAACTCTACTTAGACAACAGTTCTTTATATTAAATTCTCACTATTTAAATAACTGGTTTGTGGTTTGGTCTCCTTACTATGACTTTTTTTAAAAATCACATATTTGCCATTTATTAACTAGCATGACATTCTTAACCTTCCTAAGCTTCAGTTTCCTAATCTATAAAATAGGGTTAGTATTAGTGCCTACATCATATGGCAGTTTTGAGGATTAAATTAAATGGTATAAATAAAAGTATAAAATACTTGGCAAAACCTAACTATCCAATATTATGCAGCCTCAAGGAGTTTATAATCTGGTCAATAAAATAATTTAAGTACATTCTAATTCATAAGCTGTGGAGTGTATCCATGGTGCTTATTTTTATTATTTGCAAATTGTACATGCATATATTGACACTCTTCTGTAGTTGTAGTTATTTCACAACAAATAAAATATTATGCTAAAAACAGAGTAGTTTTATATGAAAAACTATATATTATGCCATCACAGCTATGAAGAAGAGCTTAGAAAAAAGAGTGCAAGAACCTATGTCTTATTATACTTTTCTTCACTTGTCAGATTTTCTAAAGTGAGCATGTATAATTCTCTTAAACAAAAACAAACTTAAAAAGTTAACGATGTGACAAGATTTCCTTTTGTTAAATGGAGAATATTTTCTATTACAGACAATTTTAAGAGGATCAGAAAGAGTCTGTCTTTGGGGTGCAGAATGGTAAATGCATACATGGTTTTTAAACCACATTTCCTACATGTGTGGAAGCTTGGCCAATTCCACCAGAAACTGGGCTGTCTCCCAGGGCTGTTATCAGAAAGCTCTATGGTCAAATGTAGCAGATTAGCAAAGTCTTACTCTTTCCTATCTCATAATAATACATACATTGACATAACTGAATAAAAATGTATAGACAAACAGGGCAGAGAAAGGGGAAGGAAGCCTCAGCAGAAGAAAGATGTCAATAATACTTTGAAAATGTTGAGAGAATGTAAGAACCATGATCGAATTAGTGCTGAAGATGCTGAAGCCTTAACGTCTACAGGAGGGGAAGCCATGAGAAGCAAAGAAATTCACACCCCACAACTCAAGAACTAGGGGAACCACTGAAGATAGAGCTAAAACCACATGGTTTATTCAAAATGTGCACACGGTCTGCTGTTTTTCCCAGACTGTGCATCCCGACAGGACTCGGGTTTTTCTGGAGATCTAGAATGAGAGAGTGTCTTGACTTTAAGGACATTGGGCAAGAAAACTACCAACAGCTTTCAGAAGCACAGATGACCTCTTATTGCATCTCACCTGTCCATTTCTCCACTCCTCATAGCAAAAACTTAAAGGATTTCCCTTTGGGAAAATTGATGAGCCAAGAGGAAATGGCCACAGGTATGACAATTTGAGGTCACAAACTAAATATCTGGGTTCTTACTCAATTATCCTTTTGTGATACCCACTAATAAGTAAGCTCCCCTCTTGCATGCTGATCATCAAATTAGCTTTCTGGATCCCCATTCTTAAACATGAAGGGAAAACATGGAATGACACACAACTTAAGAAACCTCAGACCCAAACAAGAGTAACAAGATGGTACCAACTGAAAGGATTACTAATGAAACAGACACAACACTGGGAATGAAAGAACATTTGAAGGAAAATAAATTTGTCATTAGTATCCTTAGAATGGGTGTGTGTGTGTACTTTATGAAACATATATATATATGTTTAATGTATAAACATATACATAAACATAAGCATATATATATATATATATGTTTCATAAAACAAAAGCAGAATGGTATTATGAAAGTAAACTTCAGAGGAGAAAAGAAAGTTTTTGAAAATTAAAAACGTGATAGTGTTTTCTTTTAATCAGTCAAGGACAGGAATAAAAAGTTCAAGAAATCCCTCTGAAAGAGTATGAATAAAAAAAGAAAAGAGAATATAAAAGAAAAAAGACAAAATGAGAAGATAAGCCCAGGATCCCAACATCCAAATAAGAATTACAAAGACAATAATAACTATCCCCACCATGCTATGTCTCATTACCAACGTAATGTCAGTGAATTCCGAATTGGACAAAGATGAACTAAGCTTTCTAGATTTGCTTTCCAGAGCCAGGACAGGCCAGTGCCAGCACATCTTTAGGGGTAACCACAAGATGAGAGGCTTGCTTTGCCAGAGAGCATGTGATCTCTGCTGTCGGCCCTCATGGCTCCTTTCAATTTTTTTTGTTTTCTGGTTATAAGTTACGGAAAGGACATTCAACAAGGCGAAGTTTTCTGTGATGTTTAATTTCCCTATGTAGTTGGGGGAGCAGAGCTGCTAAATTCAGCTTTTGCACTGAACAAAGATCAAGCAATTTACATGATTTTCCTTTGCCCCTTTTGGGCTGTTGGATGTGTTTGCATGTAGAGTAAAGAAAATATTAGGTATAACAAGAATGAGCTATCAAATTGATATTTCCTGACCTTTTGAAATGGAAAATACACCTTAAATTAACAACATGTATGGAATAAATGCAATGAGTTATGCCCTTTGACTTCAAACTATTTGCTTTCTAGATATGTGTGTATGACCATCAACTTTCTGACAGAAGCCCTAATACTAGGTCTTTGAAAATCCCCACAGTAAATGCTTGGCTAAATAGCAAGAAAGGAGAAATGATCTTTCCTCTTAAGTGAGTGCTGATCCAGGCGGCAGTTTCTTCATTTGCTCAATGCAGTGTCATCTACCTACCATCACATCTGGGCAAAGGTCATGCATCAATGATGTTTGTCTATGTCTATGTTTATTCACAGCTGGAAGTAGCCAGGAGGGATAGTTATAAGGAAAGAAAAGAGAACAATTCCAGAGAAAGAGAGACAACTTCTCTTATAATACATAAATCTTACCCCTCTTGGTAAGGTCCTAATAGGCACAAAAAGGTGATTCTATTATTTGAAATCAGGACATTTAATAGGGTAGAGGTACATAAAACTGATAATTAAGGGAAGATAAAAATGTAAAGTGAGGCTGTCCTGGACAAGATACGAAATATGGTCCCTTCCCAGTAAATGATGTTACAATCAGGTACATGAAGTGCATAAAACTGAGAATGATGGTTTGATATTTTTGCTTGAAAATACAAAATCAATGTGTACTAGAAAATATGAAAATATAGGTCAGAAGGATGGTATGAGGAAAAAAAAAAACCTACTTACACAAATAGATAGGAGAAGAAAGATCAAATTCATAGTATATAAAGTTAAAATATGTTGACCAAGTTGCAGAGCTATTTCTAGGTATTTTTAGGGAAATAGACTTGGTTTTTGCTTTGAAGACATAAAGGCAATTCTGAAAAGTTATTGATGAACTCTATGTTTATTGAATTTAGTTATCCTTTGATTTTAATTAGGAGCTCAGACGTGTGTCTTGAAACATCTAGTCCCACACATTGAATAAAATTCTATCTATATATGCCAAAATGTTTAAAAATAACGTGTCTACTGAAAATGTAACTTATCTAATATTAGCAATCAACATTAGCAAAGTTTCCTAAATTTTTCCTAAACGCTTTAAACATATTCTAAAGGCATAAAGGCAAAAAAATGATGTCTTCCTCCAACAGACCACATTATTCCAAACAATAGGTTCTACTTTCTTTCCTACCCAACATCATATACACATTTCTTCTCTTTGGGTTATGAGACCATATTTCATTATAATTTATGGAAAGCTCTGGCACAAAGAAATAAAAAAGTTTGATGTAGAACATACATCAGAAATTATTCAAAAATAAGAGACAACCCTTTAAAACACAGAAACAAATTTTCTTTGCACGTTCACAGTGTTGGAGCTTATGCAACTGTGAATAAAGTAATAGGCAATTGCGTTTGCCCTGTGTGATGATTTAAACTGTAGATTTTTAGGCCTTGCTATTCAATGAAGATGAAAAAAAATTCTCTGATATGATAATTCAGTTAATTCATGTCAAAACAATGCCCTGAATTATCAATTGTGTAATGACAAATTTCTGTACATAGACTTTCTGCATTACAACATGTCCCTGCAAAACTTAAAAGAAGTGTCACTTTTCCCATTAGACAAAACTCTGTTCAGATCTTAGCCTGAGTAAAATGTCAGGTTCTGATCTCTAAAACCAAAGAGGAATGTGTAGCGCATAATCAAACTAAGTTTTACCTTGCTAAAGCCAGAAATAATTCATTTCAAGTTGCTTCTGAGTTTGTCCACGTCATGTAATCCCAGCCAACCATGGCCAATTCCAGGGCTTTGGTACAAACGGTATCAGAAACATTATAGGATAGCTTAAAAATATGCTCAAATATTCAAAGTTCTTTAATTTTCAAATGAAATTTTAATGTGCATAAATTAAGTACAAGAATTTGTAAATGTCCTCATGTTATTAACTATAATATTTGTGAAAGATTATTCTATAATTATGTTTAAATCGACGGAACAAGTATATCTATATAGACTCAAACCAGAATGGGAAAACATCATGACTTGAATGTAAATCTTAATTGGCATTGTTAAAATAAATCTGAGAAATAGAACAGGCAGATGAAATAAGACACTTTGATTAATAGATACATTCAGTGCTGCAATTAATAAAAGAATAACCGTAAAGAAATTTTTTAGCCACTGTGTTACTCACTCACTCTAGAGCTTAATTGTCAGCTTTATTTTCCTATGCCAGAGCAAACGGCTGCATCTTTGGGATATTTACAATTTGTGCAATTGATTGAGACAGATCCAATTCCTTTTTTATTTGTTTTCCCAAAGCACCTATTTTTTTTTTACCTTTGCTGACCAGTGCAAAATCATCCTCACTAATGTTTATAAAATACCACATTATTGTTAGATATCGAATCCAAATGCAAGCACTGCAGGTTCTAACAGATAGGAGCTTGATGGAATCTGTCTTTGGATTGCTGTTGTTCAGGCTGCTGAAGCACAGATTCCATAAAAGTCAGTGACATAAAAGAATGGAAGAAAAGACAAGACAGGGGTGTATATGTGTGCACATGGGGAGTATGTGAGAGAGTATAGACATACATACACAAGTATGTGTTTAGAGGAAAGAGGCAGATGGAAAGAATATAGACAGAGAGAAAGAAAGGGAAATTTTACTAAAGGAAACATTCTAAAGCTCGAACGCAAAAATTTGATAACATCTCTTTTTTTCTAATGGCTATTAACCTATGTTAAGTGAAACAGAAGAGCAATTAAAATTTACATTCGGAAATGGGTTCACATTTTTAATGTGAATTTTTAAATATTTTTACAAGTCATTTGTAGACCAAATTCTTAATGTTTATAAAGAAAAATACGTACAACAGAAAATACCAAAGTACAAGAAAAGTATTTAATTCTGCAGCTCTGAATTAAAAAGAGAGAGGTGTCATTTCCCAGTAGTTCAGGGACCATGAAATAATTTATTGCTTTTTCCTCAGTCACCACTGAATTCTGTCTTTCTCTCCCACAGTGAGAATAAACTTAAGGACAGTGGTTATTTGCTGGGCAGGGGTTGAGATTCCTTAGATTATTTGCCCAGCAATATAGAAAAATGAGAACTAGTTCTACTGCTTCTCAACATATAGCAAATCTCTGATTTTAAAGAAGAAAATTTACCAAGGGAAGAAGGGAATCATAATCGACTATATTTGTACCATATGCCAGGGATTACTCCAAGATGTCTACCTAAATGACTCCCTTTAATCTTCCCAATAACATTATGATGTTCTAATTACCCTTATTTTACCAGGGAGAAAATTAGAGCTCTGAGATGGTAAACACATTACCACAGGATATGAAGGAAGGAAGTGTAGACCAGAGAACATCCTATTAAGGCGTCCTGGGCAAGCGTCTAGGTCCTTTCCCATTTGAAGTCTAGAAGTAGATCATAATAAACACCTTACAAGACTTAGAGGTAAATTCAAAATATTTGAACATTATTTATAAATGTATTGCTGATTCCTTCATATGAGCACTGTTTGTGTTACTATGAAATTTATATATGTAAATATTATTGGAGAAAACTTTGGGTCTATGAAAATTCTATCTGTGGAATCAATTGAATGAGTTACCTTTCTAAAGACATGATTGAAACCCAATTTGGGGTAACCACTGACCACCTAGACTAGATGAACCTGTTGAGAAAGAAAAGCTATGTTTCTTAGCTCTCCTGCAGAAAGAGCTAACATCATTTTGACAGAATGTCAGCTGCATCTTCAATTGGAGAACTAAGGAAGGACATGCATGGATTTTTAGGGTCTAGATTGAAAGGTGAAGACTTAGTTGGGAGTGAGTAGAGTTAATGATATGAGGGCTTTGGATTTGTGGGCATAGCAAGGAGAGGTTCCTACCTAAGTAGAGTCTTCTTTTGTTTTTTTTTTCCGCAGAGACAGGAGTCTCATTCTTGCTCAGGCTGGTCTTGAACTGAGTTCAAGGGCTCCACTCACCTTGGCCTCCCAGAGTGTTAAATCAAGTCTTGATGAGCACATTGTTAAGTCTTGAAGTCAGCTATTTCCACGGGGGTCACAGTCTTATTTCCAGTAGTCAGTGCTTCCTAGAACTCGTAACTAAGATACTTTCCCTTTTGTCCAGATGGTTTCACATTGGAGCAGGAAATTATGATGACTTTTATTCTCATTTGTGCCATGGAAAATATAAAGTTGGACAGTAAGGCTCATCCTATTTTTTTCCTCTCCTGCTTCTTCTGAAGAATGAGTAAAGCTTTCCAATGGGCAAGCCCCCATGGTCTGGCTTTACCTCAGGCTTGATGACCATGTTTTCCAGGCTTTCACTCCTCCATTCACAGAAGAGAAAAACAGTTTTGTTTTGTTTTTTGAAAATGGGCCTCCTTTTCTGAGAGCTAGAATGTCTGCCTCCATAATTCCTTCCTCCAGTGCCTTGGCTTTGTCTCAATGCCATATCCCCAGAGTTTAAACATACATAGGCCTGTCTCCTTTTAGTATACGACTAAAAAACAAATCTTAACTAAACCAAAGATATGAAAACATGAGTTTGAATGCAATGGTTCTCCAGGAGAATACAGGCTAAGAACTTCATGATGTTATTTTCATATATTTCCCCCAAATCTGGACCAATAAGTGAGTCCCCAAAGCTAATAGAGAAAAATATCTCTACTATTTAGGGAAAAAAAAACACAAACCCAAAACCAAAATGACAACAACAACAAACACTGTATGCCTTTTTTTCATGAAAAGGGATTTCTAAAGAATAAGGGATTATAAACTTGTAAGTTTAGCTGCTCGGTAGATGAATTATAGAGTATGGGTAGATAGACAGAAATAAATATGAGTGAGACAGGCCTGGGTGAGTCCTGAGAGAGACAAAGGCAGACAGAGAGCAACTGAGCAACAGGTGGCAGTGTGGTGCAGAAGCAAGTTTAACCCTCAGACAGTGAACTAGACATCTTGCAGAGAAAACTTCAGATAACTAGAATTAAGCCCAAATCCAAGAGTGAGTTGCTCCCAGGGCTATACCAAGAGGTAATGACTGTATTGCTTGAACACATGGGAAGGAGTGTGTACATGCATCTGCGTGTGTGTGTCTGTGTATGTATGTAAGAGAGAGAGGGAGAGAACATGCATACACACGATCAGGAAATTTTGACAAATTAAATAAGTTTCTTCTCATCCACCACCACAGTTTCTGGGGGCAGGCCAGAAAGTTTCATCACCCATTTTTGTGCACTTTTCTGAAGGAAGCTGCTGAAGGAGATGTCCTAGCTATTCTGGTGTCAAATGACTATACAAGGAAAGTATGATTGAATTAAAAGCAAACCAATTGAGATATTCCATTTTGAGTGATTATTAATCAAACTAATTAGCATGCCCATACTTGGAAAGTTGACAGAGGAACCAAAGAATTGCTGAATGAGAGGGCCGGGTGGGCAGAATGGCCTAAGCTGCTGCAGTAGCCTCATGCTCACCTATAATTACCTTTCAAATCTCCCAGATCTAAGTTAATTCATTTCCCTCTTGGTCATGCCTGTGTAAGTAACTCGATGTAAAAACAAACAAAACAAAGCAAACGCACAGCATTCAGGGAAGAAGATGTCAGAGCTGTCACTGGGTATCACGTTTGTCCTCGGTCTCTCCAGAACTGCTTGACAGGACCTTGTTAAGCTGACCTGTCCAGCGTGATCAAGACCAGGTTGCAGGTGTATTGTTAACATAGCAGACCGACATTTCACTTCCTATAGATCCAGGTTGAAGCCATAAAAGCTTTGTAAATATGTATGGCCAGAGGTGAGTGGAGTTTTGTCCCACACTAGAAAAATATGCTAAAGACTGGAGAAAAGGAATAAGTTCAGTGCAAGGTGTGGAGAGCAAGAATGAAGGATTTTGAGCACTGGTGTAGGGTTCCTGAGAATCCTCCATATTTTCTATAAACTGCCTCCCTTTTTCTTGTTGTTACCCAGATGGGATAACCAAGGAAAACTCAGCTAGGTTTGTAAATTCAAGAGCAAAGATTTTCCCAAAGTGCAGTCTGGAAGGACACTATGTCTCAGAGATAGGTGTCTGATAGGGAAGCTGAGCAGTAGAGTGTAATGACTAGACGTGGGGCACCGAGTCTGAAGGGGTGCAGGGCAGACCCCCAAACAGATGCAAATCTCCGCTTATTGCCCAGAGACAGTCACATTTTCAAACGGCCCTGAAAAGGCAAATATATTTTAGCTGGTAGAAAGACTTTGTGAAGTAATAGGAGACTCTTGGTCAGGGTAAGAAGATCCCATGCAGCAGATGATGCAGCCTGGGTCACCCAGCAGCTCGTGCCTAGAAACATGCTGGTGTCTGCATGGAGGATGGCAAGAGACCCAGGAACAGACAAAAGGCCAAACCCCATGATGCCAGCCACAGACAAACTGACCGTGGGCTGATGGCCTAGCCCAGAGGCCAAGAAGAAGCTGTGAGATGTTTGACACCACATGGGGGAAAACATGTGCAGGTAAATCATGAGTTTACTCTTGATAAAACAAAACTATTGAGTTCTTCTGGAAATGGCTAAACTAAGTTTTCTGTCATAAATAGGTATGATAGTTCAAGATAGAGACGAAGTTTAATTATGGAACTCGGAATTTCGTATTGCATACACCTAAGTGTGTGGTTTGTGAAAACCATTTCGGTGAAACAGAATTTTTTTTTTAATGTCTTGTCTTTTTTTTTTTTTTTTTTTTTATGTTTTCTTTTAAAATGAGACCAGGGGTAATAAAGGATGAAACAGCAATTTGAGGGCAAAGAAACCAGTAACCTTCCCTACTACACCTGGTCCCTTCTAATAATCATATTGTGAAGAGAATGCCATCGTGTACATTTTAGATAGGAGAAAATTGAGGTTAAGAGAGATTAAGTAACTCATACTCAGGCCTAATAAATAGAGCCAAAATTAAAAACAAGAGATATAAACCCACAATGTTGTCTAATATTCTGGGGGGTTAAAACTATCCTCTTTTAAAATTAGCTCATTATTCTTTCTAGCGCCCATCTAGTATTTTTTTCTTTTTAATTGTTTGACTTCTAGAGTAGATTATTATATACTTAGTTTATTTAAGCATAAAATATCTCTCCAAATAAAATATGACATGACACTCCTGTCCATGGATGTGTGAACACCCTCTCCCCCCTCAGGCACATGCGCTCACACTCACACACCACGTGAAACGGAGCTGCTCCAGGTGCTGAAGGACTTGGGAACGGCAGGGTCTAGTGTGACACTCCATCAATTTCAGCAGTGATCACAAAAGCACCTCCTTGGAACTTTCTTAGAAATTCTAATAGGCTTTCCCTGGGAAAGAGTTGGGTACATTGACACTCCAACTGTTTCTTTATCTGGTGCCTTCATTCTCAGCTGCTTCACTGAAACTCATCTCCCAAAAGTTTAAAATCATCTCTTTTCACTCGAATTCATTGGACTTATAACTTTTTTTCTTCACAACTACTCTTGCAATGAAATCTTTTGCTCCATGAAGTCTTCTGGTCCCTCTTACTTCAGATTGTGTCAATTCATTAGTCCCTCCACATCCCTGACCAGAGAATTCTGTGCCTTTCCATCAGACTTGCCTGCATTTGACTTCTAACTGGAAGACTCAAACTCCCAACTCTGTGATCCCATCTTCCTACTTTGTCTCGGTGAGCCAGCTGATCCTGTCCCAAAGCTTCATTGGTGATTTCCTGGTGACGATCCAAATTATACCCCCCTATACTTTCTCATTATACCCTTGAAATGTCAAAGACCTACCAATAATCTTCACTGCTATTCCCCCAAACTTCAAAAAGCCCCTAACTGCTTGTCTCACTTTCCCAGATGCTTCATTTCGGCACCAGCATCATTTTTCAATCTCCCCGAAATAAAAACTTAAAAGCGCAGTTTACTCTTTTCTTCCTCCCAATCAATATCCAATCTGTCACATTATTTTAGCAAATCTTCCTTCAGAATATCTCTCAAATTCATCCCTTTCTCTTCATTCTAGCACCGGCATTCGTCTTACACAGCTTCACATCTGGTTTGCTGCAACCGTTTCCTGCCTTATTATTTTCCTACCTCTATTATCTCCACACTCTCCTCCATCGTGCATGTAAATACCTAATTAATCTCCATGAATCTCTGTCCTTTCTACAGATGCTTTATTCTCTGGTTCCTTCCTATCTATTCAGCCACGTTGCTTCCCTCTCTCCATCACTCACTTCCTCTGTAACTTGATGATCTCCCAGCTAGCTGGTGCTCACCCCACCCTCCTGCTGGGCATTGCTGATTCCTACAATCTGGGACTCTCTTTATCCAAATAATGCATGAAGTGTTTCTCGTTAATTCACCACTCCCTGCTTCCAATTCTTAACATAGGACTTTTATTACACTTTTTAACAAATCACAGTTTAGGTGATTTGTAAGTGTGTTTGTAAGTGTGTTTGTAACAAATAGGTGTTTGTAAGTGTGTGTGCATGCATGTTTTCCTTTGAGGGCAGGAATCACATCATACATGTTTTATATCCCCTATGGCACCTACCATAATGTTGAGCACCTGTTGGATGGTGTTATCTGACCCTGCTCTCACTCCAACATGTCTTCTGTCCTTTGCCCTGGTAGGAATTGTTGAATGATCACCATCCATCTCACATTCTATATTATAGAGAAAGCAAAAGCTATCGAATGAGAAGACTCTCATGGTTCTTCATGAGAGGCCCTTTGAAACCTCTCTCTCCCTTCGTCAATATGTTCCTCCATCCTATCTGTTAAGAGGAAAACATATTCCTAATGTGTGCCAAGGTTAATGGCTCTACTCATGCATTTGAGCCCATTCTTGCTCAGTTGCCCATATTTTGCTTCTTCAATTGCTTCCCTTTGTCCCTTGTGTTTTCAGGCGCATTCTCCCCTTTTATATCTTCTCCTCAGTCTACATAGATGCTCAGGCATGTCTTCAGGTCTTCAGGTCCTCAAAGGGCCCTTAGTCCTTCTTCATCCCATTGCTTGCCTTCTTCCCCTAACCAATCTTCGTATACAGAAAGAAAACCACACACACAACTTCCATACCTCCCAGTCTCAGCCTAATCTGCCCTGCCTGCTATTCAACTGCTTTCTTACACCAACCCGGAGTGAATTGTCTATCTAGTACTGCCTTCTTCATTCCCATACAATTCAATTTTTCTTTCCTTCTTTCCTTTTTTTTTTTTTTTGAGATATTGTCACTGTGTTGCCCTGGGTAGAGTGCTGTGGCATTATAGCTCATAGCAACCTCAAATTCTTGGATTCAACCAATCCTCTTGCCTCAGCCTCCCCAGTAGCTGGGATTACACCCCCACAACACCTGGCTAGTTTTTTTCTACTTTTAGTAGAGATGGGGTCTCACTCTTGCTCAGTCTCTTCTAGAACTCCTGAGCTCAAGCAATCTACCCACTTCAGCTTCTAGGTGCTAGCATTAGAGGCGTGAACCACTGCACCCGACTAATTTGATTTTTCAATAGCAGCCAAGAGTCAAGTCTTTTTAGTTGCTTCCTCTTTAAAAAGGTTCTCCTTTCTTGACTTGTGAAAACACACTCTTCTGTTTCTTTTCTTCTTTTGTCTATTTTTCCTTCTTTTTCTTATTCTTGCTCCTTCCTTTGCCAAAGGCAGCATTTTCCATCAGGGATGCCAGGTTTACTGCAGAGCTGATGGTTTGAAAGAGACAGCTTATATCAATTCTCTTGGCCTTCAGGGAGGTTTGGAGGTGCAGGCCTTGTGGAGTGGGTAACCACAGCCATGAACAGCCTTGTTGGTTTTGCCCAGTGTGCCCTGACAACATCAACACAGTGGATATGTACTGTGACATATTTGGAAAGAACTGCCCAGAGATCCATTCTCAATCAATGCTCTTCTCATCTCCAGAGTAATACTTCTTATTTTTTTCTTTAAAAAAAAAAGAGAAAAGAAAGAAACAAAAAAAGAAAAGAAAAGAAAAAGAAAAAGAAATTTAAAATTCCTCATTGCCTAGCCAAAATCATTAGCTTAGAATTCAAAGTTATTCATAAATTGGTCCAATTCTACTTTTTAAGTGTATTATTTTCTCCCAAGTAACTTACCATCCACCTATATACAGTACAGAGCAGACAGTGGCCTTTCTCATTTCTTTGACTGTTGAATTCTTAAAATCCAACTCTTCTGTGCAACTTCCCTCAAACTCTTTGTTAGAATTAATAACTTTCTTTTATATATTCCCAGGGTACTTTCACAAATACCTGTAAACCAGCATTATAAAAGTCTGGATTGTACTCTCAAAGACTTGGCAACATTAGTTGAATAGCAAGTTCCACAAGCATACAAATAGGTTTGCCTATTGCAAACTTTACTTTCTTTTTAGGCAACACACTTTGATGTATGATATTCAGTATTTTCAAAAATATACCAAATAGAATCCTCTTTTATTTCTACAAAATATGAGTTCTAATAACTCACTACCTTTGTCACTCTACTGAGCTATTTTCCTGCTTCCACTCATCCTACTAGAAGACCAACTGAAACAGTTGATGTAAAAGCATTTATGATGAGTGCAAGACTACATACAAATATCTGGCATTGCTATTACATGCATCCTAGCTGTTAAGGCATCAGGAAGGTTTGTTTCATGGTGGCTAAGTCCGCACATACTAAATGAAATATAACAATGAGACACTTATTGGGTATTTCAAGCCAAATCAATAGTTATATCCTAAATCAATAGAAAATTGAAGTAATTTTTGTGTTTTGATTTAAATTATTCAGACAGTTAACTTCGATTCTACACTTTATTTTGTGTAGAAAAAATTATGTCAGATAACCATGCTCATATCACGTATGGTAACTTCCCTTGAAAAATGAACATACCTTGAAAAATCACATTCTAAAACATGAAAGTTTTAAAATGTGAGTTGTCAGTTTCTTTGTCTGTTAGAAAATGTCTGTTCTGTCTAGCATAATTGCCCTTGATGATGGTTTATGTTTTAAGTTCTCACATATGTAAGGATAATTCTTTTCAAGCCAAATACACTCAACAAATATTTAGTAGATGCTAATGTACAAAGTCGCTTTGCAAATGTGTTAAAACAAATTACCTCGACAAGATCTCTATCACTGTAGAGAATTCAAAAAATAGAGGAATGTAAATAAACTATAATTGAAAGGATGATAAAATGAGAACTATAGGCAAATTATAATCAAAGAAAATGTGAATAGTGCTGCCTTAGACTGGACCAAATATATTGCAAGAAAGATATCATAGAAAAGATTGCAAAAGATTGCAAGGGTACATATCAGTTCTATTAAGTATAGAGTATAAATGTCTTAACACATAATTAAGTAAATGAGATGAGGTGTATATTAACCTGTGATGTAAGCATTCCTAATTCTATATGAAATCAGCACATTGTACCCCATAAATGCATTAATGTATACATGATCTATGTGTTTACGATTTAATTAAAAAAAAAAAAAGAAAGAAAGGATAGCCTTGGAAATTGTCCACATATTTTACTTTCGGTTTGTATAAATGTTCAAGGTCAGAAGGAAAACAACTTTTGCTTTTCCCATTATAACTATATTTTTCAGCTTAGATGGAAATAGTTCTAGGGCAGTTCGCCCCCTCCTGACTTGATATCTATGTGTGTGCATCTTTGAGAAGTGGGATTAGAGAGAAACCTGCGGGCATATTAATAAATACATTTCACATGCTGTTAGATATTAAGTAAACATACAGATAAATATTCCTCTAGGGGTTATGATCTTGTAACCTGGAGATTTCTAATTTGGCACTTGTGACACATAGTTACTTCCCATGGGGGTTTTCAGTAAATTAATTCTCATATTTTTAAGTTAAAAATACATGAAATCTGGGTTTACTTAATGTACTTTATAGATAATTTAATGTGTTACTTTTATATTAATGTAAACAAAGTAAATTATGAAAGTTTACACTTTTCATGTCTGTTCTGATTTTCTAACATTTGGAACAGACAACAATGTTCAATACAAATATTTGGCAGCAAACCATCAAAAACAATCAAGATCATCTAAGTAACTAAAAGAGTTTAAGCTTTTGAAATGCATATAATGGGCAATAAGCAATCAAAGCCCAAATATTAATTGGATACATGTTTGAAAATTTCAGCAAAAATTCAAGGAACGTTTGCCAAATCAAGTGTCAGAATGTTAGAACAGAAAGCATCAGTAAGCTATTTTGATGTTTTGAATAATGTTTGTTCTTGTTCCTGTCTTTGGATGTACAACTCCTCCAATCCTTGGAATCTCCAAAGTGGTGCCTTTTTGTATTTAGTGAGTTGACTGCTGACTGGCAGCCCCTAAGTAACCTCAGGATCCAGGCTGGTCACAGGAAAGACCAGGGAAGGATTAGAAGGTTGGGACTTTTAGCTCCATCCCCAGCCTCTTGGGAAAAGAGAAAAGCTACAGCTTGAGTTGATCACCCATGGCCAATGTTTTAATCAGTCATGCCTACATAGGAAGTGGGCATAGTAAAGCCTCCATAAAAATCTAAAAGGACAAGGTTTGGGGAGCTTCCAGATAGTTAAATGAGTGGTGGTTTCTGAGGAGCGGCACACTGAGGAAGGGGTGGGAGCTCCATGCCCCTTCCTAGACCTCGCCCTGTGCATCTCACCATCTGTACGCTTCTTGATATCTTTTATAATAAACTGGTAGGTGTGTTTCCCGGAGTTATGTGACCTGCTTTAGCAGTTAATCAAACCCAAGTAGGAAGTAGACCATTGCCAATCTATCACTGGCCACTCAAGCAGGGATTAAACAACTTGGGACTTGGGACTTGGGACTGGCATCAGAAGCCGGGGATCAGTCGTATGGGACCTGACACTATCTCCAGGTAGATACTGGGGTAATTGAACTGGTTTGAAGGACACCGTCTCTGCAGAGTTGCAACAACTTGCTTGAGAGGTGCGGCAAGAAGCCCCCACACATTTGGTCAGAGATGTTTCCTGTGCTGATTGTTGGGGTGTGAGAACAGAGGAAAAACTGCTTTACTCCTCAGACCTATGCAAAGGGATGATGTAGCAAAGCAACTCCAGCACGCAATGACATTAAGTATGAACTTAATTCTCTTGAATATATTTGCTATAAGTATGTTGTAAACTGTTCTTAGATCTAAAGAGCAGCAAATTGTATCTGAGATAGAATGAATTCCATAGAAGATGATAAACGCTTTTCAGATATATTACTTCACCAAATTATTTTATTTATTTATTTTTATTAGATATATTACTAATCATTTTATTTATTTATTTTTATTAGATATATTACTTCACCAAATTATTTTATTTTATTTATTTATTTTTACAAAACCTAAATTTATGTTTTGGTAAGAATTTTTTCTTTGTTTTATTAGCAGGGAAAGAGAACTAGTCCAGAAGAATTATAAAAAAAGACCAGATATAGTTCTGTATTATCCACAGGCATGATTATACAGTGTCTCTGGGGAGAATGCCTGCAAAATATTTGATGCTCTCCTGCTATATTAAAATAAAGACAAAAAACAGAGTCCATTGCTGTTCCTTGCCATTTTACCATTCTTCTAGCAAGAGAAGGTGTCCAGGGTGCCCAATAGCCAGGGAGAACAACACAGTAGGGTCAAGAAAATAGTAACAATGAAACAATGCCCCCCAAAAGAAAATTGGCAGAGAGTAGCCAAAATATAAGTAGTTAAGAGATACTTCACAGCTTGATTTATGATTGCCAAAATAAGGAAACAAACTAAATGCTCACAATCCAGGAATGGATTAACCAACTCTGGTATATGTATACCATGGAATACTATCCAGCCATTTAAAAAGATGGAGACTTTACATCTTTGGTATTAACTTGGTAGAGTTGGAACACATTTTTCTTAGTAAAGCATCATAAGAATGAAGAAGCACGAATCCAATGTATTCAATTCTAATAAGAAGGCAGTAGAGGATCTAATACAGGGTGGGGCGTAGGGGAATGGGGGATCAGGGAGAGAGGGGATCACGGTGCATGGCATACCTCTCTGGGGCAGGACACAATTGTAAGAGGGACTTTACCTAACAAATGCAATCTGTGTAACCTAATTCTTTGTACCCTCAATGAATCCCAAACAATTAAAAAGAAAAATGAAAGTAAAGAATGACTTTTGAGGCAAATTCTTGCAGAAAAGCTTACTTATGTTTAGAAAGAACATTAAATAGTAGTCCAAGAGCTGCATTCTACCCCATTTTGCCATTTAGTTGGACAAATCCTTTACATGTTCTGTCTCCAGTTACCTCATCAAGCAACAAGACATAATAATATTCTCTCTTTTAAAATATAATACAAATATGAGTACTACACAGAGTGTGTATACTACACAAATGTGAGCTATTTTTTCTTGCTATTAACATTATGTATTTATTTTTATTATAAGTTCCTCCCTAAATGTGGTAAAGCATGACAGCGTTTGAAATCGGAAGTTTAATGGTTCTAACTTATAATTAATATGAGGTAAGATTATTTATCCAATGGTATAGGGAACCGCAAGGTGTCAAATTTTATGCTATAAGCCATGGATAGCCATTAAAAATATTGAGCAAGGACATAAAGAGAACAGATTTATATTCTAGATAGTTTGGGGGATGAATTGATGATGAGCATTAAAAGAAAATAGATCAACCAAAAGGCAATTCAAGTAGTCCTGATGAGAGATAAGAAAGGCCAGAAACAGAACAGTACCAGATACAGAAAAAAGAAAAAAAAAATCGCACAAAAGGCACTTAGAAATGTTAGAATTTAATGACCACTCATATATACTGAGTATGGGACAGGGAGGTATCTAGAATGACTTTCATTAGTTTTAATTTACTAAGAGTTTTTATCATGAATGGAAGATGAATTTATCATGAATAAAAGATGCATTTTTTCAGCATCTACTGAGAGAATTACAAGGTTTTCTATTAGTCTATTACTGGAGTAAATTACCTCGGCTGATTTAATGGTAAACCCACCTGCCTTTCATCCTGTTCCTCTCTTTGCCAGACTCCCCTGGCCTATACACTCTGTAATAATAGTGTAGGGCTTCTTGAGTTCTTTGAGACATTCCAGAATATTATCAAAACTGAGAGAGTTGGTCAGAAGTGTGAGTTTGGGCAACTTTGGACCCTCAAAGTGCTTCTGGTGTCTGCAGTAAGGGCAGTCTTGTAGGGAACCATGCGTTTTCAACTTGTAGGGTCTGTGCTAACTTAGGGTGGCTAGCGCCACAAGTGAATTGCAGTATACTCCTGCGGTTTTGTCAGAGACGATGTATCATTCTGTTTTAGACATTTCTAATTTTTATTTCCTATTATTTAGTTCAGGAGTTTTACATCTGTATCTATGAATCCAAGGGGTATATATTTTCATTTTACTAAAATGTCTTTGTCAAGTTTTTTTGTAAAGGTTACACTAACCTCATAAAATAGAAGAGCATTCTTTTTATTTCTTTTCTCAGGAAGAGTTTGAGAAGATGAAATTATTTCCTCTTTGAATGTTTGGCAGAACCTATTAATGAAGCCATCTGGGACTGGAGTTCCTTTGTAGGAAAGCTTTTGATTAATGATTTAATTTACTAATGTTTCTGTACATATTATTTACATATTTTCTTCCTTTTAGAGCCACTTTTGGGTGATTATATTTTTCCAGAAATTTATTTATTTTATCTAAATGTATAAATTTATTACAAAAAGGTTGTTCATATTATTCTATTAATATCTCTTTGATATCTTTAGGGTTGGGAGATACATCCCCATTTACTCCCTGGTATTATTTACTTGGGGCTTCTCTCTTTAACAGAGAAATAATCAATGTGGAGAGTTTTTTAAAAGGCACTGGTTGGCTTTTCTGATCTTATTTACTGTAGGTTTTCTATTATCATAATTTCTGATTCTATTTTTTATTTTACCCCTTCTGTTTCTACTGTATCATTTGGGTTTGAGTTTGTAGTTCATGAATTTCTACAGCACATACTTTTTTTCTCTATACGTATTCTCTCTATATATATAACTCTATGTATAAATATATTTATAACCTTATAAATACATACATAAAATTTTAAATACATATATAAGCCATGTTTTGTATGTCTGAATTTGGCTGCTTTCCTCAAGTTTTGATATGAGCTACAATTTCCATTATTACTGAAATTCAGCCCATGTTTTTTTTCTGTTTTCTTCTCTGATAAAAAGATTACTTTGAAGTCCAATTTTCCATTCTCAAAAAAAATTTTTTTTCCTGTTACCTTTTTTCTATTTAATTCTATCTTAATTGCCATTATTTCTGTTCTTAGCTATTAGGTAAGATTGAACTTATGGCCCAGAAAAACATCCATTTTTAACATAGTTCAAGTGTGCTTATAAATAGTGTGTATCCTTCAGTTACTAGATAGAGCATTTAAATAAATATGCTTGTACCTGTACATATATACACATATTCATATATGTTTGTGTGTACATGCATACTATTATATGTGTATAGCATTATTTACAGACATATATCTATATAACTACAATGAGAGAGACATCCAGTTTATGATATGGTTTTTGTTATCTAATTTCCTATATTATCAATAATTTTTAACTCTTTTTTTAGTATTTATTGAGAAAAGTAATTTGAAAATGTTTCATTGTTTCTTCTTATATATCTGTTGTGTTTATCTAGCAAATTTACTTTTTCTTCTATTTTGCCAACCAGAAAATATTTTCCCTTCAGGTCTTCTTAGTTGTCCTATCAAAGGTACCATATTAATTTTACTTAATTAGTATTTGCTTGCTGTATGCTTTTCTTCTTTTTTCTTTCCTTCTTTCTATACATTCTAGATGTGACTTGTAAATGTCTTGCACTCTCCTTAGTTCCATCATGCAGCCCTAATTTTCAAAGTAGAAACTGGATTACTTTAAGTGTCATGTAACTCCTGGCTCTGTGTCATCATTTCATACAATGTCCCCGACCTGCGTTTCCCTTCTCTCCTTCCTTTCCTTCTTCTGGGTTGATTGATGTTGTCATTCCGTAGTTTTCTTTTCTTTAGCATGCTGGCAATACTACCGTCTTGTCTTCCAGCTTCATATATCCGATTAGAAGTTAGTCATTAGTCTTTTGAATATATCTTCGCTTCTTCTCTAGCTTTTAAAAATCTCATTTTATTTGCCTTCATGTTCTCTGATTTTACCACCATCAGCCTGGTAGGAATTTCACTTTATTTATTCTGCTGCAGATTTAGTGAATTCTTGAATCTGAACTGATACAGCAGTATCGTTTATTAATTCCAGAAATTCTAATCTAGTATCTCTATCAGTGTTGCCTATTACCCCGTCCTCTGGAGTGTCTGCTTCTAGGGCCTTATTACAGGCATCTTAAGCATTCTGTTGATTTCTTACCAACATTCCCATTTTTATGTTTGTTTTTCTAATCTGCATTCTGTAAACTAGTTTCCCTCTTCCAAGTTACTAATTATCTCTTTATCTATACTTCATCTGGTGCAATTACATTAATTCAAATTTAAAATGTAAATTTAAAATTTTCTTTTCATCTCTAGAAATTATTTTGACTCTTTTCCAATTCTGCCATTTACTTTTTATTCTTTCATGTGCCCTGGTGATATCTCAAAGCTTATCTTTTTCTTCTTTAATTTTGTAAATGTAATTTTTAAGTGATTGCTTATAGTGGTTTCCAATTTCTGGAATTTCTTTTTAAGTTTTTTTCTCTCGCTTCTCATTCAGATCGGTTATATTTTTGATACCTAAGTAGATTTTACTTTGCATTGTTGTTGCCCTCATACAGTTTTTGGAAAGACACTTTTAGAACTGGAATACAGATACAGCCTTACTCTAGAAGGTTTACATTTGCCTCTGCTGGGCACTAAGGGACACCCAATCTAGGAGTGCCACACAGCAAGGCAAGGCTCTGTCCTTAGCTGATACAAACAAGTCTTCAAATCCACCTGAGGATAGCCCATAATCAAAACTTCTTTGTTCCACTAATTTTTTTTTCATACTCTGTTTAGTGTAAAGGTATCCTCATCCTTTTTTGTAGTCATCTTCAAAAAGGATTATCGTGGTTTTCTTTTATTTATTTTTATTTTGTTTGTCCTTAGTTGTCTTGAAATGGGCTTACTACCAAGTCAGAGAAATAGCCAAAAACCAAAGTCCAAGTTGTGCTTGGTCACCATATAATACAGGAACTTAAATAAACAGATAGCTATAGATACACACACACAAGCAATATGTAGACATGTCCCTTACTCCAGCAGTCCATGTTCTCTGAACAATAAGTTACTTCAGCAGCTTGAAGTTCCTTTTGTCAACGAAATCTATTTTATTAGCGCAGAAGCTACCATCTTCATATAAATTACCAGAAAGACATTTTGGTTTACAAAAGATTTTCGCAAAGTTTCAGACACACATGTGCGTTGACCACTATTTGGTGATCAAAACCAAACACAACAGCTATCAGGCATTTATACACACTAGCAGAGCAAAGAATGCTAACTCTATAGCAAAAATACATTTTTAAAAACATCAAAAACACTCTAAAATTTAGTATTATACTTTAAAATTTTAAAGAATAAAGTCAAAATCTGCAGGTATGTAGTGATTTATGAAGAAGTAGCCAAATTTTGAGGGCACATAATACTAACAGGAGGGCGATGGCTAAGCTGTAAGAAACGTCAGATAACACTTAACACTCGTAAGTGAAGAAGGAAACTCGCTTTGAAGATTAGCCTAACCTTCTAATTTTCTTGATGAATTTGGAATAATGAAGATCAGCCTACCCTCATTTCCTTGATAAACCTTTATCAATATTTAGATGTATGGCATCCAACTGGACTCATGAGTCATGTTTAATGATTCTGTACTATAATATTTGAACACATTTAATTATTTCTACTCCTCTACTTTACCAACTTGATATGAGGATTTAGTGAAATTATACACTATCTCTATTTCCTCCACTTAAAATTTGAGTAGGATATAGTGATACAAGGAGATGTTCTAGAGGGATTCATTATTTAATGTTTCTAAAGTCCTACACAAATGCCAAACTCATTACAGCGTGCATGCTAGCAAGTGGCTAGGGTTTAGGAGATAATGCAAGAGCACACATAAATCAAAATTTCAACATGAACGACCTTCTTTTTGGACCAGAGGATGATTAATCACATCACTGACACTGTGTATGCAGGTTCTTGTTCAATAAGTAACAGTTGACACTCTTAGGTTACACCTTCAGCCCCCTCCCTTTCCTTTCACACAGCAGTGGCGGGGGGTGAGGGAAGACTAGCAGTTCTGTGTAG
This sequence comes from Loris lydekkerianus, assembly GCA_963574355.1. NCBI lineage: Eukaryota > Metazoa > Chordata > Mammalia > Primates > Lorisidae > Loris > Loris lydekkerianus. Next base: position 17,263 of record CAUYPK010063838.1, on the reverse strand, counting down.
AAGCTGAGTGCCTTACAAATTACAGTCTAGAAAGCTCTCAGACTGTCTAACTTTCACCCTCCAGGATTAAAATAAAAAACGTAGAGTTGCTGCATCATAGCAAATTATTCCAGACTGCAGTTAGATTGCTTCCAAAGAAGAGACTTACAGTATTTTCTACTTACATCAGTCTCATGTCTTGAAAAATGCAAGAGTTCCTTGGATGGTACTTACCATCTCCTGATTCTTTCTGATACCTTTATGGCTCTCATTTATAGTGCTTTTAAATAGATCTTAACTTCAAAAATAAAAGCATCTGTATTTGAAAACTTTGCTTTTTCAGTAATTGGAGCTCAGAATAAGGTATTTAATTATACAAATAAGGACTTCATTTGGGCTTTGGTAATTTATACTAATTCTGATTTTTTTTCTTAAATTCTGTCTGCTTTAGAATAGTATGACTATATATGTAAAATCAATCCAATTCATACCTGAGAAGGCTTTAGCTGTATCCAATAAGATACAATATAAATTTTATATTTAATAAAAACAATTATAATCATTGATAAACCCCTTTTTCCTCCAAGTTCATGAGAGATTGACCTAATTAACTTCAAATCAAATGCCTACCACGAGATTAACTTTAAAAAGAGAATGGACTTTTATCTGCTTCCCTGCCTACCCAGGACTTAAATGGAGCAATAGAGATGGTAAATATTCACTATCAACAATCAATTTAAAAGAGATGCTGACCTCATAGTAGATGAGGTCCAAGCACATTATCAGTTCACAAAGTATAATGAATAGTGTGGTGTGCCACCCACAGGAACTTGTTTAGTCCAAGAAAATTATTGTCCTAGAATTTGAAAGTGTTGGCTACTGGTTGTTCACACTGTATCACTGTAGTAGTCAAAATTTTCCAGTAGATTAGAGGCCCTAAGATTGATGGATGAATAGATAGATAAATAGATGAATAGATTATAGGAATTGGCTCACATGATCATAGAGCTAAGAAGTACTAGACCTGCCATGTTTGAAATGGAGAACAAGGAGAGCCTGTGGGCTAATTCACTCTTTGTCCAAGGGCTTAAGAACTGGAGCCGGTGGCTGTGGGGGTGTATAGTTCAAGTCCTGGTCCCCGTCCAAAAGCCTGAAAGCCCTGAAAGCTGATGTTCAAGTGCAGAGGAAGATAGATAGCCCAGTTCAAACAGAAAGAGTGAATTTTCCCTTCTTCTGCTTTTGGTTCTCCTTGGATTCTCATGGATTGGGTAATGCCCTTCCACTTTGGTGAGGGCAATTTTCTTTACTCAGTCTACCAATTTAAATACTAATTGTTTTCATAAATACTCTCTCAGACACATTCAGAAATAATGGTTTATCAACTGGCCATCCCTGTTCTCCAGGCTGACACATAAAATGAAAAAATGAATCATCGCATCCCACTCTGAGACTGGCTTTCTTTTTTCTTTTCTTTTCTTTTTTTTTTTTTTTTTTCCTTTTTGGAGACAGAGTCTCAGGCTTTTGCCCTGGGTAGAGTGCTATAGCATCACAGCTCACAGCAACCTCAAACTCTTGGGCTTAAGGGAAGTAATTCTCTTGCCTCAGCCTCCCAAGTAGCTGGGACTACAGGCACCCGCCACGACGCCCAACTATTTTATTTATTTATTTATTTATTTTGGTTGTAGTTGTTGTTTGGCAGGCCTGGGCTGAATTTGAACCTGCCATCTCTGGTGTATGTAGCTGGCGCCCTAGCCACTGAGCTACAGGTGGTGAGCCTGAGACTAGCTTTCTAACTGAAAGGGACTGGCTTGGCTAAGGTTGTGAGTCCCCTCCCTGGAGGCAGCCCCCATCCAGTGACTAGGTAGACATTGCTCTGTGTCAACTTTTATTGCCCAATATTGCGCATACCTGGTATTGTTTCATATTTGGCAATGGATGAATACAAAAGATTTTTAAATGTTTATTAAAAACATATTAAGTATCAGGCTCTGTGCTAAAAACCCTTGCGTATATTATCATGTCCAGGTCTCATCACTCTGTGAGCCAGTGATCGTTGTGCTTACTTTTCAGATGAGGAAACTGAGCCGCATAGTTTTTTGCCCAAGTTCTCGTTGTTCTGATTGAGCATGAAGATGTCTTCCTTAATTATATCCAGATAGATATTATTCAAGTCAGTCAAATAAATTATAATTATGACAGTGACATCTAGCTCCATCATTTCCTGATATCCTTGAACTTAGAACTAGAATTTTTCTCAGGCAGAAAACCTTAGAACCCTCCTTGATTTCTCTCTTTCTTTCACATTTCATACTCCATGTGTATGGAAATTGTGAAGGAAATAAATCCAGAGTCAGGTGGTTCTCACTGCTCACATCCTTATGATCCTGTGCCCACCTGACCTTCAGGCTCATAAGGATTATTACAACAGCCTCCTCTGTCTGGGAGGATCGCCCAAAGAAACAGAGCCAATAAGACATACATATATGTGTGTGCACACATATACATTATATTAATGAATGTGTATACACATGTGTGCATATATAAACACATATGGATAACACACATATATACACACACATAGGAGATGAGGTCCACCTACATTATCAAGGAGAATATTTAATTAAAGTCAATTGATTGTAGTTGTTAACCACATCTACAAAATGCCTTCTGAGCAACACCTAGATTAGTGATTGAGTCCATAACTGGGTGTTGTAGCCTAGTCAAGTTTATATGTAAAACCAGCCATTAGGCCTCTTAACTGCTCCCTTTGCTTCTCCCTGTGCTCGAGGTCTCATATCTATTTTCAACATAGCATAGTGAGTCTTGAAGATAGAAGCCATATTATGCTATTCAACTTCTAACTCCCAATGGCTCTTCATATCACTCTCCGTTAAATCTAAGGTCCTCACAAAGGCACCCTGCCTTTGTCACCTCCTATTTTCACCCTGATCTTTACTGTCTTTCTCTTTTAGAGCCTATAAGCTGCTTATCCTTGCTGCTTGAAATAGTCTTCCCCAAAATGTAAACAGGACTAATTTCTCCTTCCTTCAAGTTTTTGCTCCAATGTCACCCTCCATATATAGTCTGTCCTTACCAAGTACTTAAAATTGTACCTGACACGCCCCCTGTCTGACTTTACCTATCCCTCTGTTCTGCTTTACTTTTATTACCATAGTATTTATTGCCTTATAACATACCCTGTAATTTGCTTTTTTAATATGCCTATTATTTGTTATCTCTCTCTGCCCGATAGAAGGTACCCTCCATAAGGGCAATAATCTGTATTTATTGATGTCTGACTTAACCCAAATGCCTACATCAGTATCTGGCAAATAATAGCTATTCAATAAACACTAGTTGTATGAATAAATACATCGATGCTAAGGATATACTAATAACTCTAAAAATGGCTTTATTTTATATTATCTTCCTTTTTGTTCTTTACCCTCTCCTGTAATTCCCACTTTTAGGTAGATAATATAATCTTTTCATTTGTTTGTTTTACTTCAGTAATATTTCTACTTTTTAAGGAAAAGGATGTAAAGAATCTTATATACATGCCCCATATGTATTAAGTAGCTAATTACAGAAAAAATAATTAAGGATATGCAATTATTTAAAAAAATTGGATTAGAAAAATTAGGCTTCTTGCAGTATGAGCAGAAAACACCCATGGATTTGTTAAGGTGAAAGTTACATATTTGTAAGGGTATAATTTGAGAGACTTTACTTTGTTTCAAGTATCATACCTGACCTAATATCTGTTATGTAAATTTATCAGATTGGCATAAATGGTGATGATCTTCTTTTTATCTTCTTTCTCACTACTCACTTTGATTGATGGGTATTACAATAGCTGAAGGTGAAGTACATAGAGAGAAGACAAGATTTGCTTAGTTGGAGTGTACCTAGCATCTTTCCTTTTATTACCTATTTTTCCCCTTTGCATCTTTATTCCCAGGGACGTTCAAAGGAAAAGTGAAGCAGTAAACCCATTTGATGAATGTGGTATCACATTTCAGTCTTAAATTTTTGTTTTTCTTTTGAGAACCACACTTGGAAGGTGCCTCCTACCTTCAAATTTGAAAAAGAAAGCTTTCCCCAGATTCTACAAAGTGTCTTGAGTGACACTAGCCACTAAGAGAATCAGCAAAATCCTTGGTCGCCTTTCCCTAACTCTGATCAGTGTTACATGGAAATATGTCTGCTATGGAGAAGATAACAAACATCTAGGAAATACTATTTCACTCTCTTGATGGGTATACACAGTTTGGGGGAATAGGTTTTTGAAAACAGGTTGCTGATATAAAAAATATATAGCAACAAGAATTAATGTCTAAAACCCTTCAGCCATTGTAAGTCTTTAGCCACTTCTTGACCCATTCTCCCACATTCACTACATTGAAGCTGTTATTTCAGGTCTGTAAATAGGCCAGTCTTTTTTGTCAGCTCAGAGCTTCTGTACACCATATTTCCTCTGCCTAAAACACTGTCCATCATCTGGCTAAACTCATCTGATGGTATAGATTTCAATTTCTTAGGAAAGACTTCTTAGACCCCTCCACCTAGGTGAAGTCTCTTTTTTTTCTGACAGACCATTTTTTCTTCATATAATTACACAATTATGGAATATAGTTGTTTATGTAACAAATGTCTGGGTTGCTATTGGATATTAATGGAAAGAAGTCCTATGACTGAAGGATATAAGTTAATCTTAAAACCTGAAAGACCTATAATGATCTGGAAAAATGTTCTTATGAAGAGGGCAATGCCCAGAAGAACTCCATAATAAAATCGTAATGGTTTGTGCAGAAACACGATAGACAGGGAATGCAAGAAGATAATCATTATGTTCAGGTGTACATATTCTCTCTTCCACAGGCCTGAGTAACAAACGGATGCTGTGACCACGAGGGCCAATTTTCTATGTACAGTTCCTATAGACCAACCAAGTGGTTTATGTATGGCATTACTGAGCTGGAAAAAGCATCTTATTTGGGAGACTGCTGCCTTCAGACCAGCAAATAGAAAAGCTGATTGAAGAAGGTAAGAATAAATCAGTTCAATGAGTTGATTTGCATGCTGTTTTCCTTGCAGTGATGAAAGAATTGAATAATGATAAAACCCAGTAATGTTTGGGTTTTTACTGAGTGGTGGCCAATGGTTTGGCCATATGGTTAGGCAGATGGACAATGGAAAACTGTGTTACAAAAGGGATGCCTGTGTGGGGCACAGCCCTGTGCGTGTCACTAAGGGAATTTCTAGGGCACATTAAATTCGGAGGCATTACAGAAAGTATTGGGGAAGTGATACATGCAGAAAACAGTGAAAAAACATTAAGTTTAGCAAGTTCCAAATCCCCAAGACAGATGCATACTTGGCATGGTCAAGGAATGCTAGTTGGGCTTTACCTGGTACATTGTCAGAGAAAGCAATTGGCTGTGAGATCAGACAGTTTGCAAAAAAGCTGCATTATATATTTCCTTTGTAATCCATATTAAAAGATTTGATTTCATCTTCTAAACTGGAAAATCACTAGAGAGTTTTGAACAGGGAGGGAAAATGACTTACGTTTTTAAAGGATTTCTGTAGCTGCTAGTTGGAAAATAGACTGTGGAGGATTGTAGCAGACAATGTGATGTTCACAAATGTGCCCTCTCGTTTCTTAGCCTCTGAAGAGAGTCCCCATGGTCACTCTCACTTCTGACAAGGCCTGCAAGGTTGGGGGTTCCCAAGAGTATCCTCACATTCAATGATTTGCTAAAATGTTTAGCAAAACTGACTGAAGTTGTTACATGCATGGTTATAGTTTATTGCAGTGAAAAGATTCAGATTGAAATCAGCCAAGAGAAGAGGCACAGGAGGCCAAGTCTAGGAGAATTCCATGTGCAGGTCCCCTAGTCATTTCCTCTCAAAGCATAAGAAACACCAACTGCTTCCAGAAGTGATTTGTGGCAGTATGTATGGAGTCTTGTCAACCAGGGAAGCTTAACCAAGCTTTGGCAGACACAGTTCAGCCTATAAAATAGGAGCTTTATTTTGCTTCTTGCCTATTCCAAGGACTAGAAGAATTTCTGGCAATTAATAACCACTCAATTAAATTTGTTGAATGAGTGAATTCAATCATTAAAATAGTCAATCGTAAAAAATAGCTATTAGAGACAGAAGTTCAAGACACAACCCTTGTTCTCAGGAAGCTCATATTCTGGTGGAAGAAACAAGTAAGTAATATGCATTATATGATGAGTGCTAGGTCAAAGGTACATACTAGCTGGTAATGTAGAAACCAAACCCTTAGAGCATGGAGATCAGGGCACACTCCACAGAGGGGTTGATAAGTTGTGTGAAGTTAAGTGTGTGAACTGATTATGGAGAAAAGAAAGATCAAGAACATTCCATGCATAGGGAATTAGCACGTACAAATGCAAAGAGACATTTGATGGACTACATAGTTGTATATGGAATGAATAATGATGGAGAAAAAGGTGATTCTGGGGGTGAGTAAGAAGGCAGACCCTGAGGGGTTTTGCCTGAGCTAATGAGTTCTGATTTCATCTTTAACAGAAAGGAAAACCATTGGCACCTTTTAAACTAGATGAGTGACACACCAGTGTGCTCTTTTAGAAAGATGATTGATAATCTCATAGAGAATGAATTAGAAAGATAAGGGAGTGTAGGAAAGGTAAACTTTTGAAGTATAATCAAGTGGAATAATTAGTAATCAAAGGAGGAAATACTGAGACAGTGTCAGGCTGGTAAGGAATAATACATGGAATTGAAAGCTATGTCAGATGGAAAATTAATTGGTCAGGATGACTTGATTTGAGGTAGAATGTGAAGAAGAAATCCAGGATGGCATCCAAGTGGCTGGTGTCAGCAATAGATAAATAGTGGCACTGTTCACTGAAAAAAAATACGTCTCTATTGGCAGAGTTCAAATGGAAGAGAGACGGGAGAGTCAGTGCATGAAAGAAGAAAGATTTATTACTAGACGTCTTAATTCTGAGCTGGATCATCTCATAGCAATATCCCATCTGTAATCAAGGTGAAATTTTGGAATTTAAGGGAATTGTGGTTGTAAAATATGGAGAGTAATTTCTAAGTATCTACAGTGTGCCAGATATTTTTAAATCATAGGTAACAACAACAAAACTTTACCATTTAGAGTTTAGAAGAGTAGCTCTATGGTGTTACCCTTACTCAAGAACTGCTTTCATTCCTTTTTTTGCAGCTAATTTAGAGTATTCACTGTATTTTTCTTTTGTTTCTTTATATATGTGTTACCCTTCTTATTAATATGGATGTCTAGGGCATCATAATTTCAAAAGGGTGAGTTCCCTCATTTAAACGTTTTAGCCTTGAAATATTTTTTATTCTTGGAAATAGATGTGTAAAAGTTTTCACATACTTCTCTTTCTCTCTCCCCCATGTACACACAAACACAGGCATGTCCCACACACTGAAGTAACCTCAATAGTCCTGGTTCTTCATTACGGCCACCTGAGCACTAAGTGCTCATCACTGCCTGAAAGATTTGGCAATGACAATCATGCAAAACGCTGAAACAAACAGGTTAACTGAACAGGAACGCAACTCATCACTATAGTTTTGCAGTTTGGCAAAACATTAATTTTTCATTGGTAGGAAGTTCCATTTTTTTAATTAAAAAAAAGTAAATAAAAGATAGAAATTTCCCTTCCTTTGGCAGGTACACTAAGGCTCGGAGACTTTTGAATGGCCAATATTCCTGAAATGTCAGGTTTGTCTGGCACAGATGCTTTAGGTAGTATCAATCTCAAACTCTTCTCTTCTCCTTGAAATTTCCATTGTGCCCTTCAAATTACCACATAGCACCACAGTGACAAATAGAAGGCTGTGATTCTTGAAAAATATTCAAATAATAGAAGGAAAGGACCGCAAGGTCAAAAGATATTTTTCTGGAGAATCTTGCAACATACCAAGTGATGCCTTGGGGAAAAAAAAAAAAAAAAAAAAAGCTGTTTAAAAAGACAGCAGCTGCTATAATGCTGCTTCATTACAGACCCAGTGGAGCAGAAGCAAGGCATCCATTTTGCCTTTTTCTTCATTGATGATATCAATGGAGCATTAATGGAATCCTTATAGTCTACTGGAACAGTATAAATTTAGCCTGAGTAAATCTTATATTGGCTATATTATGATGCTCTTTTTTAATACTATAGAAGAACCTCATTCATTTATTTTTATATAAAGAAGTTGCATAAAGGATTTATTTCAGATTCACAATAAATAAGTAATCAATACAGTTTTAAAAAGTTTTTGTTTTTTTTTTAACAAAAATAAGAGAATAGGTAGAATTTAGGTCTAAGTTGAAACTCTTTATTAACAAGCTTGTTTCACTGAAATGTCACACATCCTTTCTCCAGTGAACAATGTCAAGGTGCCTTTATTGTTGTTTCTTTATTGATTTCACTTATTTAATTCTCCTTTAACAGAAACAGCTTGGCTTCGCTTTGTTCCTTTATTCTGTTACGAAAATAGGTTATGCTTTCACAACCAACAAAATTATGTAAATTACTTAGCATTTATCTTGATTCTTTAAAAAAATCATGCCCAAACCATGATCTTAGGGTTGTCCATTTGTATAAGAATTTTAGGACTAGACAGGAGCCCAGATGTTTCAAGTGGATTTGCAAATGGCAAAGTGCTGCTTGTTGAATCTGCCTGCAAATCTATTTGCAAATGCAAATCCTCTTTCCAAACAGATCAGAGTTTTTTTAGGTCCAACAAAAATCCTTGAGCAAAGCAAAATGCTGATGGAATGTGCATGTGGCACTTGCCTGGATTTCTGGCCACATGCTTTTGCATCTTCCCAGGGTCCTTTTAGAGCATGGTAGGACAAGAAAGAGCGCAATGGCACTTATTTTCAGTGGATTCTGAAGGCATCCTCCTGGTATTTAGGGCACAGCAGAAGCTGTGGCCAATCCACATGCCTCTTTTTATCTACGCAAAGTGACTCAGAGCACAGCCTACTTCTGCTGCATTCTCGTGATGCATGAGTCTGTCCTGCAAGACAGTTTCCATTTGTCCACAGCTACGGAGACTGTCTCTTTGTGCACATTTCCCTAAAACATCCCTGTGCCCAGGAGCCTGACTGTGAGAACAATTCTCCACTGATGCCTGTTGTGGTCACTAAATTGTTCCGATCTGTACTTTTCCTTGCCCCCTGATAATAATACTAGCCAATCCTTTATAGCACTTTCCACATGTATTAACTCATTTAATCTTCAACGCTTTTGCATCACACATTCCAGTTTCCTTCTCCATCTTCTGTGCTCCTCTAATATAACAAATCGATTTCCACCAAAAGGTTAATGGTGGGAATAAAAAGCGTGTCTGGCTTTTATCGTCTCAGCTCTGTCATTCTCTCTCCTTCCATTTACCACTGCCCTTGATCAAGCCTGGACTGCTGCCATCGCCTCCTGCCTGAGCCTGACCACACTCCAGATCCGCCCCCTTGAAATCCATTTCTCCACACTTTGGCTAAAACAACTTCTCTGAACTACAAATCTAACAGTGTCAGTCGTCTGCTTTCATGTTACTCCACCCCCTGCTGAATGAAGGCCATGAGCCTGCTACAACTACTTCTCTGTGTTTTTTTCCTACTACTTTCTTCTTAAAGTGATATTTAATCCAATCCCTCATATACATTATTATTTTGTGCCTTTTTAAAGCATATCATAATAATAGGAAATACATGGTTACATGAATTTGGCTGGAATGTCTTTCATTCCCCTACCATCCATCAGTCCAACCTACATGCCCCCAACACACACACACACTCACTCACTCATCCTGACACCGAGCTAGCTTCTGCTTACCCTTTAAGAGCCCAGATGACAATGGTCGCGTCTTTTACCGTCTTCTCCAATTCTGTCTCCAGCCCCAGATTGAGGTAAATTAATTTCCATTTAGTATATGGGCAAACGATTAAATAATCCACCTGAAGATTTGTCTTCCTCACCATACTATGAGATCTAAGGACAAAAACGATGTCAATCTTTATTTTCTCAGAGTTCTATGTTTACCGCACACACAAAAATGGCTCTTAGTACGTCTTTGTTGAGTGAAGTAAATTCTTGTAGGTATATATTCAACAATAAATAGATCTCAGATGGTCATGGCTTTGACTCACAAAAAGGAATTTGTGAATGAGAAACATAGGACCATAGCTAGAGAGGTAAACAAGACATTTTTGGCCAATGAAATCTTTTCCTCACTATCTTCAAAACATCTTAGAGGATCATTTAGTTAGTTTCTGAACCAAGTTATCAGAAGCAAAAGTTGTGATACATAGATCTGTACATGAAAATGGAGTTATATGTGGGCAGTGGGAGAGAATAACAATTATAGAGATGGAATTTGGTTGTCATGTATTTAAGGTAAAAAATATTGTACTGAGCCTATGATTTGGGGAAACTTTTAGGAGTGATTTACATAGTAAAATGTTTTTCCATCTTTCTTACTAAGACTGAATTGAAAATGTTACTATCTTTTGCATCCCCCCAAAATAAGTAATTGTGCTAAAGATTTTTGGTGCTTTAATCTCATGTGTTTCATTAGACATTGGATGTATGCTTAAAATAAACCCCTGCCATTTTCCAAATTGACTCACATATTGGAGAAAAGTAATATATGCTCTTATTGTCTTTCAGCCTACATTAAATGAGACACTTAAATTTGGAAATAGCAGAATATGATACAAGTACACAAGTTCATAATTCATATTTTACCTTTACATCAATTTTGTTTTAAGCATATTCTAATTGAAATTTGGTAACAGAAGTAATAATCATAATGCAGCTTGGTTAGAAAAAATATGATTATGGTCAAACATTGTCTTAAGAATTACTTCTTACTTTCATTATGCCAAAGCTTTGACAGCCACATAAAACTCAGGGTTTTTGTAAAGAGATGTAAGCATTATCAAGAAATAAGAATACTCATTTCTTCCATAAACTTTAAATAAAATATCTTTTTTTCCCTTAAAGATCCAAGAAATTTAAGTAGATAGCATTACTTGGCATGAGTTACATTCTTGTCTTATTTTTTAAAAAAAGAATATTCTAAAAATTGTTTGAATCTAGAAATCTTTGCTGTTCTTATTTCCTTGAAGCAATATTAGACAAATTTTGAGTGTCAAAGTTGATCCATCATGTGGTTTCTAGTGTTAAACATAAAACTAATAGAAGTAAATATTTTGTGTTGATAACAATGCTTTAAAAGTAGAGACACCATTGACCAAAGGCCTTACATTCCCTTTTGAAGTTGTTATTAACCCCCCCACATAAAATAGTACTCTTTTATTTGGTAAGAATCTTACTGTTCTTACTGAAGTAGAATCATTAAACACGGAATTAGTCAACTAACTTACTGATAGATGTAATTCTTAGATTGTAAGAGCTTCTTACCCATCTCCTTTGCTATATAGACCTACACAGCAAATGCTACTGAATGTTTTCCTACATGTGCAAATGGTTCCTGTTCTCCCGAAAGCACTGAATTATCCAGCAAGCAGCAAGAGAGCAAAGGAACCCATTTTGTGAAGCAGAAATAGATTTCAAATGCCTGTTATTCCCTCTGAATAGATGGCAAAAATAATATCAGGCAAGTAGTAAAATATCATGCAAAAGTGCTTTAAAAATGCATGGCACAAGGGTAGCACCTGTGGCTCAAGGAGTAGGGTGCCGGCCCCGTATACCAGAGGTGGCTGGTTCAAACCCAGCCCTGGCCAAAAATTGCAAAAAAAAAAAAAAAAAAAAAATGCATGGCACAATTAAAGGTGCTGATTTCTTTTAAAGATTGATACTATTTAGACATTAAGGTACCAGATTTTTACCACAAATAATATAGTATTTTTAAAAAGATTCATTTTCATCAAGTGAAAAACTAAATAAAAATCATACCATTTACTACCTGTAACCTACTAGTGCAAAAGAACAACTCCATCAAGGCTGCTTCATCAAAGTTACAGTTATTATAGGCCATTTAGAGAGTACACATAATATTTCTAAATGAAACCTCCAAAAATATGAACTGTATTTTCTCAGTACAAAGACAAATTACGCTTCTTCTACTCCAAACCCTGGACTCCTATGTGTCCAAAAACAAAAGGTCAAGAACTAAATACTTCAGTGACACCTTTACCTTCAGGATCAGAATTGGAGTTATACTCAAGGTCTTAGGTGAAATGAGTTTGACGGATTAGGTTTGGTTACTGGCTGTCAGTACACTACATAAAAAACACTACACATACAGAGCTTAGTGAAACTAGCTGTTTTCTGCACAGGAACATTCCTTGATAGAGTTAGCATGAAGACAAATGAACTGTTATTCCCCAAGAAAGGTGTCCCTTTAGGTTAGGTTTGAGGTGAGCGACACCAAACAGTAAGAACACTTGACTTCCCGTGGCTGACAGACTCATTACCTTTGTAAATATTGAGGCTCAGCTTTGAATCCTGGGATCATTCTTTGAATTTCTAGGGAGTGCTAGTAACTAACCAATTACCCAAACAATAAAGAAATTAAAATGGGAGAAGACAAGAGTAGTAGAAACAAATTTCCTTCACTTTCCACCTTTAAAGTAAGCTTAAACCTTCCCCTTTATTATTCCTTCCCTATCCTTTCCATTTATTCAAAGAATTTAAAATGTATTCTTGTTATTCACAATGGTAGGAGAAAAAGCTCCTAGATTTTGTTATTATTATTATTATTAATAACAGGCAAAAAACAATGGGAGTTTAAACAGGATTACTTCCAAGATGGCAGCAGTATGATTCAAAATTGTGTTTGTCACTGTTCAAAACAAGTCCTTTACCAAAGGTCTTTCTCACATAGAATTATTTCTTTCAAATCTATTTATTTTCTTCACAATACTATCCATTGTTTCATGTATATTACATACTGGAAGCTTTATACTGTATATGCTTTATTCTTTTTCTATTATTTTCTTTCTCTTTATATCTTATAATCACCTCATTCACATGCTTCTGCCCTCACCAGAAGATATTTATGGCAATTTGTATTTAAAAACCTTAAACGTGTATTATAGGCTCACTTTTTCACTTTATACAAGCATACCTCAGATATAGTGTAGATTTGGTTCCAGGCCTAGATGGTAAAGCAAATCACATACATTTTTTTGGTTTCCCAGTGCATATAAAAGTTATGCTTTCACTATACTGTAGTTTATTAATTATGTAATAGCACCATGTTTAAAAAAACATACCTTAATTTTAAAATACTTTATCACTAAAAAGCGCTAATGATCACATGAGCCTTTAGCAAATTGTACTCTTTTTGCTGGTGGAGGATCTTCTGTGTTGATGGATGCTGACTGATTAGGGTGGTGGTTGCTAAAGGTTGAGGTGGCTGTTACGATCACTTAAAACAAGACAACAGTGAACTTTTTCACATTCACTGACTCTGCCTTTCACAAAAGATTTCTCTGTAGCATCTCATGCTGTTTGATAGCTTAGTACCCAAAGTAGAATTTCTTTCAAAATTGGAGTCAATCTTCTTCAGCCCTGCTATTGCTTTATTACCTAAGTTTATGTACTGCTCTAAATCCTTTGTGGTCATTTCCACAATATTCACGGCATCTTCACCAAGAGTAGATTCCATTCTAAGGAACAAAGTTCTTTGCTCATCTATAAGAAGCATTCTCATCTATCAAAGTTTTATTGTGAGATTGCAGAGGTTCAATTACATCTTTAGGTTCCATTGCTAATTCTAGTCATCATGTGATTTACACAACATCTGCAGTTACTTCCTTCCCTGAAGTCTCAAACCTCTCAAAGTCCCCCATGAGGATTTGAATTAACTTTTTCCAAACTCCCGTTAATGACAATAATTTGACCTCCTGTTAGAGCAACAGGGTGGCTAGAAGTAGTCGCCAAGTTAAGTAAAGAGAGCAAACAGAAGTAAACTTTTAGCAAGGAAGTCAAAGTTTATTTTAACAACCTGGATAGGAAGCCAGGCCCTGTCCTAGTGACTGCCTGTATTGTGTAAAGTACAGCCCTTATACACAACTTTGAGGGACATCAGCTGTTTCTTGGAAGTCTCCCAAGGTCTTAATTAACTCCATTCTCAAAACAGCCCACCTGCAAAGTCTTGAAACCAACCCACCAGCAAGATCTTAATAACAATCCACCCCCAGGGTCTTAATCAACCTCATTCCTAATAGCGCAGGTCAGCCTAATCCAAACCAGTCCAAATTGCCTAACTACATCCATCATTGATGCTAGTCATATGTAGCTAGCTATCTAACACTCCCACAAATAAGGAATGTTTTTAAAATCATCTGGAAAGGTAAATTTTTTCTGGAAGATTTTCAGTTTACTTTGCCCAGAGCCATCAGAGGAATTATAAGGTAAGGCAGATATAGTCTTATAAAAGTCTTCTTGAAATATAAGACTTGAATGTTAAATTTCTCAATTAAATTGTTAAATTGATCCATGAGCTAGAGAATGGATGTTGTATTTGTAGGCAGGAAAACAACATGAATGTGTTTGAATATCTCCATCAAAGCTCTTGAGAGATCAGATGAAAGAAATCTTTTTCTGAGCAGTAGGTCTCAATAATGGGCTTAAAATATTCATATATCAAGTTATCAACAGATGTGCTGTCATCCAAGCTTTGCAGTTCATTTATAAGCACAGGCAGAGTAGAATTAACATAATTCTAAAGAGTCCTAAGATTTTCAGAATGGTAAATGAGCAATGTCTTCGACTTAAAGTCGTCAGCTGTATTAAGACCTCTGACAAGGGAGTCAACAAGTCCATTGAAGCTTTGAACTTATCTCTAGCTATGAGTGTCCTAGATGGCTCTTCTTCTAGACTGTTTCATCAATGTTAAAATCTGTTTAGTGTAGCCACCTTCATCAATGATCTTAGGTCTTCTGGATAATTTGCTGCAGCTTCTACATAAGCACTTGCTGCCTCACCTTACACTGTTATGTTATGGAGATGGTTTATTTCCTTAAACCTCATGAACCAACCTCTGCTGGCTCCTAGCTTTTCTTCTGTAGTTTCTTCACTTCTTTCAGACTTCATAGAATTGAAGAAAATTAGGTCTTTGTCTTGAATTAGGCTTTGCTTTAGGGAATGCTATGGCTGCTTTAATTTTCTATCCCAACCTCTAGAACAATGATTCTCAACCTTCCAAATGCCATGAGGCTTTAATACAGTTCCTGTGGGTCACAACCTACAGGTTGAGAACTGCTGCTCTAGAACTATCTCTACCTCAGCAGTAAGGCTGTTTTTCTTGGTTATAATTTGTGTTTCCCTAATGTCAGTGACATTGAGTACCTGTCAATATAAGGGTTTGCCATTTTTATGTCTTTGAAAAAATGTCTATTCAAGCCCTTCACCCATTTTTAAATCAGGATTTATTATTATTTTGGCACTGCCAGGACTAAGATCATGAAAATGTACCCCTTACTTTTCTTCTAGGAATTTTATGGTTTTATGTCTAATGTTTAATATTTTAATCCATTTTAAATTGATTTTTGTGTATAAGAATCCAACTCTTTTTTTTTTTTTTTAATTTAGAAATCCAGTTTTCCCAACCACTTATTGAGGATTGTATCCTTTGGGTATTGTGTATTTCTGGTGCCATTGTTAAAAATAAATTGACCATATATGTGGGTTATTTCTGGGAGCTCTATATTCTGTTCTATTACTGTGTATATTTTTATACCATTACCATACTATTTGATTACTATAGCTTTATAATATAATTTAAAGTTAGAAAGGGTGATGCCCTAGCTTTGTTCTTTTTACTCCTTCTTTCTTTGGCTGTATGGTACCTTTTGTGGTTCCACACAAATTTTGGAATTTTTTTTCTTTCTTTTTTTTTTTCTTTTTTTTTTTTTTTTTTTTTTGCTGTTTCCGTGGAAAATGCCCTTGGAATTTTGATAAAGATTGCATTGAGTCTGTA
This sequence comes from Loris lydekkerianus, assembly GCA_963574355.1. Classification (NCBI taxonomy): domain Eukaryota; kingdom Metazoa; phylum Chordata; class Mammalia; order Primates; family Lorisidae; genus Loris; species Loris lydekkerianus. The sequence continues at coordinate 1,306 of CAUYPK010063838.1, read as the reverse complement.
GGTCACTTTGGGTAGTATGAACATTTTCGCAATATTGACATTTCCAATCTATAAACACTGCATTTCTGTATTTATTTATGACTTCTTTCAATTCTGTCAATTTTTGTCTCATATAATTTAGGTCTCTGTTGTTAAAAACTTATACATATAGTGAAACTTTTTAATATATAATATCCTTCCCCGTCATCTGTAAACTTTTTGAATGAAAATATATATATATATATTTTTTAATAATAGAACCACCCAGGTCCCTTTTGGTTACTATTTTCATGGAATATCTTTGCTTATGCTTTTACTTCTAACTTCTTTGTGTCTTTGTATACATATATACATGGCATGTATATATAGACAACACATAGATGGATCATGGGTTTTTTAAATACATCTGCCTTATAACTGAAGAGTTTAATCAATTTGTATTTAAAGTAATTATTAAGGAAGGACATCTTCCATTAAGCTATTTGGTTTCTGTGTTTCTTAAATTTTCTTTCTCAATTCCTTCATTACTGCCTTCTTTTGTATCTAGTTCATCTTTAGCAAAATACTATTTTGTTCTATTTCTTTTTTGCTCTGTATATTTTATAACTGTTTCTTAACTGATTACCTTGAGTTTTACAATTAACATCTTAAACTTATATAATGACAACATTTACAACAGACCTTATTTGAATAACTCAAACTTAGTTTCAATAACATAAAAACCCCTCTGCTCTTATATATTTTGGTCCTTCTCTCTTTATATTGCCATTTGCACAGACTACATCATTATACATTATATGCTCATTAATATCACTTCATAATTATTGTTGTATGCATTTACCTTATAAATTATATGAGAAAAAGGGAGTTATCAACCAAAAGTATAATAACACTGGTATTTATATTTCTCTATGTTGTTACTTTTACCATTGTTCTTTGTTTTTTCATATGGCTTCAGCTGTCTAATCTCATTTCATTTCATCCCAGTTTGGAAATGACTTCATTTATCCTTCAATTTTCAGGATAGTTTGGGATACACAAAATTCCTGGTTGATAGTTCTTTTGTCCTTCCAAGACTTTTAATATATCATTCTACTATTTTCTGGGCTTCACGCATTCTAATATAAAAGATCAGATGTTAATCTTATTAAGGTCCTCTTGTATAAAACGAGTTACTTCTCTCTCTCTTTTTTTTTTTTTTAATTATAGATAAAAATATGCACCATAGATGTGGCCCAACCCATCACCCTCCCTCCACCCAAACCTCCCCCCTCCCTTCCCCTTCCTTGGTCCTTTCCCCATAGTTTTGGGGTATAGTTCAGTTATA
>CAUYPK010063837.1:0-24065 GCA_963574355.1 Loris lydekkerianus | reverse complement strand
TTTGTTATATTGTGACTTTTGGTCTTCTGGGTATAAACCTAGTAAAGGAATTATAGGATCGAATGGCAGGTCTATTTTTAGGTCTCTAAGTATTCTCCAAACATCCTTACAGAAGGGACGTATTAGTGGGCATTCCCACCAGCAGTGTAGAAGTGTGCCCTTTCCTCCACATCCACGCCAACATTTCTTTGAGGTGGGTTTTATTCCCAGTTTATCCCCTGCTCCATTGGTACCCAGAGGGCATAAATAAATGTGATCAGTGCTATGCCTCAGGTGGTCACCGACTGTCCCAGGAACACCAAGGAGGGAGAAACCGTCTGTCCAGAGCATTCAGAGAAGGCCGTGCGTAGGTGGCGATGGTTGAATCGGGTCTTACAGGATAAATGGGAGTTGGAGAAGCAAACGAAAGCAATGATTTTATTATCTGTAACACACCAGGCTTTTATTGTCAGGTATTAGAACTCTTAGCCAGCTCTCATGTTTTAGTTCTATTAACTTGCCCTTTTCAGACAATTAAAGCTGTATTTCCCTTATTTGTCATTGTATTTTACCTAAATATGGTAAAACCATCCAGGTCATAAACCGAGTCTGGGCAGACAAGTTTTAAATATTCCATAGGGAGAAGCATGGTAAAATATTTCTAGAAGAATATTAGGTGAGGGGAAAATAAGTACCATTTGTTGAAGCCTAAAGGTGCTATCAACTTTACTTCTGCTTTAATTTAATGCTCCCATTTAGTCTTTGCAAAACCCATGAGAGGTAGCTATTAATATGTCTGTTCTTTAAATGAGGCAAATGAACTTCAGAGAGCTTCTAGAAGGCATTCAAAGTCCCACAACTAGGAAGTGGCGGAGTCAGAAATTAAACAGGAGTCTCCCTGCCTTTCAAACTGTGCGCCCTCTGACACCCCACTCACCTTGAGCACGATGGCCCATCTGAAGATTGGCTTCCCAACCTCAGCGCTATCAGTGACCTGTGTCTTAGCAGCAGAGCCCTTTTGTGAAAGAATACACTAGCAACATTTATTCAGGACTTGATAATGCCAAGTGCAGTTATGATTTCTTTACATGTATTAACTCATATTTGACTCTTGTGAGTGTCGTAGTTATCATTAACTGCTTTTTATAAATGACCACACCGAGGCACAGAGAGGTCAAATGATTTGCATGAAGTCGCACAGCTAGATGTGATAGAGCTGGGAAACGCATTTGATCCCTGCGCTGGGACTCATAATCACTGTGCCTATTTCTCTCAACAAATATGTAGGGGTGCCTGGTACGTGGAAGCGCTGTTCTAGAAGCTGAATGGAGCCACCTAGATGTTCTGGTTAAAGGGACCCTGGGGGCCCAAGCCAGCCCACTCAGTCTCCCGGTGTCACTAAAATGGCCCTAAAGCTATTTGGAGGAACCCTAGGACTCCACAGAACACAGATGGAGAACGATTTCTTGAACCAGTTACATCTTCCAGAGAATGCTAGCTTTGCCTTGCCAATGCTCTCTCACGGAAGCTGCTTTTTTGATTAGGTACAATATCCTGACCCAGGAAGCAACTCAGAGTGTGTATGATGCCAGTTATTACGGGGGCCAGTGTGAGACGGTTTACAACGGGGAATGGAGGGAACTTCGATACGATCCCAGCTGTGAGCGTCTCTACTATGGAGAGGATGAGAAATACTTCCGGAAACCCTACAACTTTCTGAAGTATCACTTTGAAGTAAGTCTCACTGGGAGGTTCTCAGGCCCCTGCAGGCTGGGTGGCAGGAGGGAGAGGCTGCTGATGGAGATGTCATGTTCTGGAAGCTTTTATTTCCCGTAGTGTTTGCTGGGGTCTGAAGGCCCTTCTGTGCCTGCCCCCCTCCCGAACCCCACACCTGTCAGTGTTGAAGAGTGTTGAGAGGCGGTGAGAGGCGTAGCATAGATGTGGCCAACCCACCTGTTAAATCTGGATTCCATGCCAAAATTAATTACATAGACCAGGGGCCCTACCCTCTGGGTTGCCCATCAGGGGATCTGTTTCCAAACTGTGGCTCTGCTAGACTATAGCTGCAGAAGACCTTGAGCAGCTAGCTCACTGCCCCTCTCTGGCCCAGGTCCTGAGCTGTAAAGTGGGGTCCAGACAGGGCAGAGATGGGCAGGTTTCTGACACCTGTGCCCTAGCTATGCCCAAGGAGAGCTCCCGCTGAGTTCTTCCATATTTGGGCTTTTTGTGCATGATTTTGTTTGATGAAAATGTTCTTCTGTTCAAAAGTGCTATATGAAGCTGTTGATGGTTCCTAACATTCCCTCCACCTCTAAACCTCCTGGTCTTCTGGTCATCTGGAATGCCACGTGGCTCACGGCCGATCCAGAGTCTGCTCCATTTCTTTACCCCTCATCCTTTGGGTGGGTCTATTTAGCAAATATCACTGAAGGCTTAAGGTGCGTCAGGTTGCTGCTTCCACTTACCTCTCCATTTAATCCCCACAACACAATGGGATAGATGTTATCATGGTCCCATTCTAAGTATAAAAAGAGAGAAAGATAAAGGGATAAAGTATCAGGCCCCCAGGTTACTGCAGTAGGTGACAGAGACAAGATTCAAACCCAGGTCTGTCTGAACTAAGCCCATCATTTAGAAGAGCAGATAGTCTACGTACAGGAGAGAGAGACGGGAGGATCCCAGGATTCTGAGCAATTATCGAGTCATATCCACCCCTCCCTCAAGTTTCAAGAGAAAGGTATTGATAGAAGATAAGGCCAGGTTCAGGGGTCTGTTTGCTCCCCTAACTTCACACCTACCTATATCCTGTATTAGGTTTATGGCAAACCAAGCTGGAAGACAGGGCTACATTCCTAATCTCAAGGAATGTCTAGGACAGTCATTTTTCAACTGGTGTGCCATGAGAGGATCTTAGATGTGCCTTGAACATTTTTTAAGATCATTAATTAAATTATTTTCAAAAGAAGTTCAAAGCACAATGAAGTATATACTTTTTTTAAACTTTTTTTGATCAACGTAATTTAAGTGTGCTGCGGGAGTTTAACTATAGGTTCAAGTGTGCCGTAAGATGCCAAAAAGCCCTGGTCTAGGGTCTGTGTATCAGCCACCATAGACCAGGCTATACTGTGGGAAGAAAGAATTCTCCCATCCCAGTGGCCGAAGCAACAATGCCTCTCTTATGCTACTTGTCTGTCCTAAGGTAAAAAAGAAGCTAATCATCATAGACACTCAAGGACTCAGAGTAATGGAGGCTCCGTTTCAACATATGCTCTCATGCCTGGTGAACAGATTACTCGCAGGCTTCTGAGGCTTGCTTCATTGGCTCAAGCAAAGCACCAGACCATGCCTCAGTTCAAGCTGGCAGAGAAACGTGATTCTGTTGTGTGCCTGCAACAAAGTAACCAAACCTTTGTGGGCAGCTCATACCCCTGCCTAGGACAATCCCAATTTGTACAATGTCCTTTGCTCCTTTCCTCTCAGGGCCACGCCCAGACATGGCTTTCTGCATCTCTCCTTTGAAAAGACATGCCCTCCCCTCCAGGAGGGACAAGCCAGCTGAAGAGAAATCCATGCTCTGAACAACATAATATTTGATGGGAATTGTGTGTGTATGAACGCACGTACACATGCATGGTACATAAAGAAATATTTTAGCAGTACTGCTAAACACTAACTCTGCTGCATTTTCTATATTTTAGCAAGTGTCGATCTGATACTTGGATTTGCCTTATAAAAGAAGTACGTGCATGGCTCGGCACTGACAGCCTGGGGGTTAGGGTGCCGGCCACATACACTGACACTGGTGGTTTTGAACCTGGCTCAGGCCTGCTAAACAACGACAACTGCAACAACAACAACAACTAAAAAGCTGGGCGTTGTGGCGGGCGCCTGTTGCCCAGCTTCTTGAGAGGCTGAGGCAGGAGAATCACTTAAGCCCCAGAGTTTGAGGTTGCTGTGAGCTGTGACGCCATGGCACTCTACCCAGGGTGACATAGTGAGACTCTGTCTCAAAAAAATACAAATAAAAATAAAATAATTACTTAAATAATATGAAACTTTATATTTTACAAAGCAAAGATTTAAGTATGAAATATGAATTGAAAAACTCTTCTATGCTCATGAAGCAAACATCTATTTGTTTCTTTTTCAGGCCCTGGCTGATACTGGAATGTCCTCAGAGTTGTACAATGATGCCAATGACCTTCTTTCTAAAGTAAAACATGACAAGTCTAAGTCGAGTGGCCTGACCATTGGCATAGGCCCGGCTGGCAGCTCTCTGATGGCAGAATTAGGTGTTCTTGCGTCAGAAGACTCTTCATTCTTGAATAAGTTAAGCAAGTATAATGAGAAGGTATTAAAATATAATGTCTGTGCCTCATAGTATCCCGTAATCTTCCCTGAGACATGTATTACCTTAATTGCATTAAAAAGTACAGTGGTAATTGAACCTTAATTTGCTCGTGTAATTGGAAATGTCTGATCAGTGGTAATCAGGTTTGTTTTTCTTATTATGCTTTTGCACAGAGAGTCATCACGAAGGGAATAAAATCAAAAGATAAGACTAGAACTCTTCTCACTTCACCTCCTCACCCTTTTTCCTGGTTCCCTGGAGCATGTAGGGAAATGTATAGAATGGTAGTGGGTGAAAGGAGAGCCAGGCAGGCCTTCTAAATTTGGCCAGGAAGAATTCTAAAGCAAGACTTGCTTTTCTAGATAGATAGGAGGAGTGGCATGCTTATTTAAAAAATCTTTCATTTAGGGCAGTGCCTGTGGCTCAAAGGAGTAGGGCCCCAGTCCCATATGCCAGAGGTGGCAGGTTCAAACCCAGCCCTGGCCAAAAACTGCAAAAAAGAAATCTTTCATTTATCCATCAAACTTTAACCATTAAGTGCCTCTTACCCTGAGGAGTCAGAAAATGCTTACTTGAGGAAGGGGCGTCCGTCTAAGCTGAGATCTAAGGGCTAGTCTAGATCATCCAGATGAAGGCAGAAGAGAGTTGCTCTAGGCATGAGATCAGCCTGGAGCTGACAACGCCTTGCACACACTAGGGTGTTCCAGCTGAAGGGTGGGTGGGGGAAGGAAAGTAGGGAGCAAGGAGGATGGAGAGGTAATTAGGGACCTGGAGACATAGTTATTGAGTTAATCAGAATCAAAAAGTCTTGATCACGTTGACACCAGGACTGTGGATCTAGTTGGGATCTAAAAACTATCTTGAACAATGAAAACACGTTTATAAAAGTTAGATTATTCAACGAAGGTAAATTGAGTTCTAGAGCTTTTCCAAGGAAGTAGATATTGACCCGAGGGTAAAGTATTGTATTACTCTGAGGCCTGGTTGTGGGATGCTCATGTGGACTTTTCTAAAAGCAGGGGGCCTTTCCATACTTTCATCAGTGCTTCGAATCAAGGCTCCTATTACCTGGAAGTGATGTTCACAGGTGGCCATCTTCCTGTAAAGCCAATCCTACTATCTCCTGGTGCTATGTCTTGTTTAGTGTAGGAGGATCCTGCTTTTCTTCATCACTTAATGGTGTGAGGTTATCACTAGAATGTAGGCCCACAAGGGCAGGGGCCTCTCTTGTTAAAATGATGCCTTCTGCACCTGCCATCGTGATGCTACTATAGGCATGAGATATACCTGTTCAACGAATTCAGCTAAACGACATGTCATGTCCTACGCTTAATCTTTAACAGATGTGTAGTATCTTCATCGGAGTTTACACAATGTGGTGCTTTGATTAGTCCTGGGGGAAGTGTGGAGATGAGAGTGAACTGAGCTTGGAATGTAAAGTCATAGTGAGTAGCTAGTAACTAACCTAGGGGATAGCTGATGAGAACCTGACCTGAGCAGGGTGATGGGGACAGAGGCGAAGGCGTGGGAGAAGTCTGGTACACGTTGGTGTCTAATATATGCTTGTAAAATGTAATAATACTCCATTACATCTATTTATTTGTGTGCATGTGTGTGTATTTTCCACAGCGACTAAACACTGACCCTTTGCAGCATCTCATGTGGTAAATACATGTTCTTTATTCTTTTGCCTCGTTCAATGGTGGGTGTTGGCAGAAATACACGTTCATGAGAATTTTCACGAAGGTGCAGACGGCCCATTTTAAGATGAGGAGAGACAACATCATGCTGGATGAGGGGATGTTGCAGTCGCTGGTGGAGCTCCCGGAGCGCTACCATTACGGCATGTACGCCAAGTTCATCAACGACTATGGCACCCATTACATCACATCTGGATCCATGGGTGGCACTTACGAATATATCCTGGTTCTTGACAATCAAAAAATGGAGTCCCTTGGTAAGTGACGCTTTACACACAGTGGTCAACACACACACCAGGACGTGGCTTGCCGTTTTCTAAGCGCTGACGATGAGCTATAGGCGATCTCATGTAGTTTACGTGACAACCACGCCAGGCAATGTTAAGTAGCATTACAGTGATTTTCAACGGGTGTGCCATGAAAGGATCTCAGGCGCACCAGGAAAAATTCTAAAGGTCGGGCGGCGCCTGTGGCTCCAAGGACTAGGGCACCAGCCTCATACGCTGAAGGTGGCGGGTTCAAACCCAGCCCTGGCCAAAAACTGCAAAAGGAAAAAAAAAATTCTAAAGATCATTAATTTAATTATTTTCAAAAGAAGTTCAACAAACAATTAAGTATATATTTTTTACCCTTTTCCTGATCAACATAATTTAAGTGTGTTGCAGGAGTTTAACTATAGGTGTTGTGCTATATGATAAAAATGGTTGAAAAACCCTGCAGTGTTATTGCCAGGGACTTGAGATCCTAGGGGTAAAATGGCTTGTTCACAAGCCCCACAAGCAGGATTTCAGCTCAGACTTCCCCGGCCCTTCAAGCGATCCACTTCCTATTATGTTGTAGTTACTTCTTTAAAAATAAAGAATCCAGGGGATTTTTTAAATTTAAAATGTGAAAACTTATTTTAAATGTAGATTCTTATTCAATGGAATGACATTGGGTCAGTCAGTGAAGCTGAAAACCTAGTCGTTCCAGATCCCCCCTCTTGTTTAACCTCCGGGTTTCCAGGGCCCTTCAGCTGTCTGTCACCACTTCCCACTGCCCCATTTCCATCCCTGCAGTGGCCACTGGGCTCTTGTCCTTCACTGATTACTGCGTTGGCTCCTAAATGGTCTCTAGGGGCAGGCTCACCCCTTTCGATTCATTCTTGGCAATTGTCACTAGATGGATCTTTCTACTTCACCGATCTGATGATTATCTCTCCCTTGCCTAATATTCTGCCTGGCTGAGAATAAACTCTAAATTCCTTAGCATAGGGCCAGCTAGCTTCATGGACTCGCGCTAAGTGACTACAACAGTGGTTCTCGAAGTGTGGAGTCCAACTGTCAGGACAGTGTCACCAGGAATCTTGTTAGAAATGTCCCTTTTCAGCCCCCTCCCAAACTGAACTAAGTCAGAAGCTCTCAGGGTCAGCCCAGTGCCGGGTGTATCAACACTTACTGCAGTTTGAGGACACCGACCTGGGCCATGAGGAGTGGAAGGCTGGGAGATCTGCAAAGCCAAGTTCAAATTCCCAGTTTCAAGAAGTTTTCCCAACTGCACCAGTCCAGTATGGCCACTCTTTTTCTTCAACCCATACATACAAATTCCACATTGTTGCTCTTTTTTTTTTTTTTTTAGACAGAGTCTCACTATGTTGCCCTGGGTAGAGTGCCCTGGCATCACAGCTCACAGCAACCTCCAACTCTTGGGCTTAAGCGATTCTCTTGATTCAGCCTCCCAAGTAGCTGGGACTACAGGTGCCCACCACAACACCCGGCTAATTATTGTTTTCACATTGTCGGTCTTTATATGACACTTTCCCAAAAGTCAACATTTTTTCTTCTCGTTTAAAGAGCAAGGTCTTTAGAAGCAAGTATCATAACTGACACTTTTCTGTCTCTTTAGGCGGGGAGTTTGAAACGGAGCATTAATTCATATTCTTGCCTAGAATCATTCACTAATTTATCCACGTATCTATTTTTTGAATAATACAAGATGCTGTACTGAGCGTCCACTATGGGTTTGTGGTGGGGATACATGGGTGAGCAAATCCAAATATGCTTCCTACCCGCTTGCTTCACAGCCCTTTTCAAACTGCATGCTGTGACCCAGTGGTAGGTCTCAAAATCCATGTACAGATCACAAGCAAAATTTCAAACAGTAACAGCAAGGGAGAGACTAGGCAATGTCAGAGTGGATTATAGGCACTGAGGTGAGTTATTACTTCAAGAAACATTTTTTTTTTTCCTAGTTAAATAAAAACATTACACATGTACTGGATCAGATGGTTTTCTATAAACAGAATTGAGGAACAGTAATCACATCAGAAGCCCATTTCTGCCTCACAATTTTTATTTTTATTTTTTTGAGACATAGTCTCACTTTGTTGCCCTCAGTAGAGTGCTGTAGCATCACAGCTCACAGCAACCTCAATCTTGGGCTCAAGTGATCCTTTTGTCTCAGCCTCCTGAGTAGCTGGGACTACAGGTGCCCACCACAATGACTGGCTATCTTTAGAGACAGGGCCTTACTCTTGCTCAGGCCGGTCTGGAATCCGTGAGCTCAGGTAATCCACCTGCCTCAGCCTCCCAGAGTGCTGAGATTATAGGTGTAAGAAACTGCACCTGGCCTACCTTGCAATTTTTAAAGAGAAGAGGCCACCAGGTACCCCAGGCAAACAATTAGTCATCCATCACCAAACATGGGAGCTCAAGAGATAGTTTACTATGGATCCGTGTGAAAAAAGGGCTTAAAAAACTTTATCCTGTTTAAAAACAGGAGGAAAGGGGTGGCACCTGTGGCTCAAAGGAGTAGAGCGCCAGCCCCATATGCCGGAGGTAGCGTGTTCAAACCCAGCCCTGGCCCCCCCCCCAAAAAAAAAAAAAAAATGAGGAAGAAATAACATTGCTGAGTACGTACTAGGTTCCAGGTGCTATTGCAAACATATCCTCATTCAATTTCCTTGACAACACTTGGAGATTTGTACTTTTCCAGTTTCAGCCTCATAAACACAGGTCCTCTTCAGGGAGGTTGATTGCTTTGCCCAGAGCTGCAGAAATCTGGGGTCAGAGCCCCAGACCCGGGTTCCCACACTGTGGGGTTTTGGCTCTCATCTTTGATGTTGGATTACTCACCAAGTGCCTGGGGTGTCTGGTGGCCTCCCCTCTTTAAAATCTGTGAGGAAGAAGTGGGCTTCCGAAGTGGTTAATATTCAAAAGAAGCCCACCGGCAAATTGTCCCAGAGATAATTACCTCAGTTCTGTTTATAGAAACCATATGTCGATAATAGCACCATTTGCTATTTGTGAAGAGCTGATTTTTCTATAAATCCAGAAAGTTAGTGTTGCTTTTCTATAAATATGGAAATGGGATAATCATCACCTCATCTGCTGGAGATGGTTAATAAATCAGAATGTCATTTACGTATTAACCTATAAAGAACAAAAACATCTACCTTCTTTCCCTTTGACAAATAGTCACTCAGTTTCTCTCCACGTTTGATGTTTGGCTGGTTTCCCCTTTACCAGGTTCTCCCTCCCCCCACACCCCCTTTCTATTTGGGTTCCTTTTTATCCCTCTCTGTTTCGCCCCTCCCCCTTCCCTTTTTCCTCCCTGTATCTTTGATCTGCATGACTTTAATTTACATTCTATTACGTGCTTGTTTCTAAGGGACATCCTGCGTGAGGTACATTCATGTCCTCAAAAGCCTAGGCTTGGGATGGGATGATTTAAGTGAACCTACCGGCTGGTTTGCTCTGGGGGAATCTTTTGTCCTTGGCTTTGCCTCAGATCCTCTCTGGGTTCGTCCCAGAGGATGCACAAGGCAGTTTTCTTCTCATATGTCCTTTAGATCAAATGCTTCTCCCCCAAAGACAGCATGACACCATGCATCAAAAATCAAGGGAAGTCTTAGACATTGGGAGGGGATGTTAGACGTCCGTGGGAAGCTAACATTTCCTCCAGGGCTGTGACTGACAGCCTTCCACCTTCGGCAGGAAGCAGTAAGGTTTGGGGTTTCAATTTCTGGGTTTAGATTTTTTTTTTTTTTTTTTACTTCCTTCATCCTTTCTCTGGAGCTTTAGTTATTTGTCTTTATATCAAGATATGACAAGGAAACTAGTGTATTCTGATTTCTCTGGAGTCTGCCCCCATTACAGGGCTACTAACTCACCGTGGTCAGATCAAAGACACTGATTCCTGCCTCCCATGCACGTTTGGTCTGTCACTCCCCAACGCCCTTCCCTGGGTTGCCAGCCTGACAAACTTTTGCCCGCCCATTTGTGTCTTGTACAGACATTGCTTCCCCTCCCAAACCTGCCCTGACATCCCTTTGCCCCTTCTCCTGTAGTTTTGTTTGGTCATTCATTCAGCTGTGTATCATGAACCAGGAGAACAAAATCAGCATGGTCCCTGTTCTTGTGAATTTCACAATCACAGCCAAAAATCCAGATGTCATCCTTGCTCCTCCCTTACTTCCTGCGCCATCTGTCAACTTGACTTCTAAAGCGTGTCATATGTACCCCTCACTTATCATCTCACTGGGCAAGCCACCATTATCTCTGACCTGGATATTGTCACTGTCATTACCAAGTTGTCAACGTTCCTTTAACACTCTACCACACCAAGCTTTTTTTAGCCTAGAGTCTTTGGATCCTTCCTGCCTGGGCTGCCTTTTCCTTGGGTGTTTACATAGCAGCAACCTTGTCATTAATATATCATCAACTTAAACGCTACCTTTTCGGGAGCCATACCTGGCCGCCCCGTGTTGTATCACAAGGCCCTCTGTGTTATATCACCCCGCTTTAATTCTCAGCAAATCACTGTTTGTTTAGCAGCTGCCCAGTTTCCGTACTTAATTGTCCATCTCCTCTTTCTGGAATGCCCGTTCCAGAGAGCAGGGACCTCATCTGCTTTGTTCCTTGTTGCATATTTATTTCATAGAACAGTGCCTGGCACATAGTCAGGGCGTAACCATGTGTGTTGAGTGAATGAATCAGGGTATAAATAGCTGCAAATTATGATAAGAACCATGTAGAAAATGAACATGTTGCAGAAAGAGAGGGGCCTGGGGACAACACTCAGTCTAGGATGCTCTGGGAAAGTGTCTCTGAGGAGACGAAACTCGAACTGAGACGAGGCCCCAGCTTATACTAAGGCGCTGCAAGAGGAAGGAGGGTGGTGCGTCTGTGAAGGGAGAATGCGCGTGGGGCTGCTATATAAGAATAGCAGCAGGTAAGGTTAAGGCTGGAAGAAGCCAAGAGAGGCCTCAGAAGGTCTTATTGGACAAGGTAGAAAGTATCAGCTGCACCTGCCATGACAGGGAAACCAGAACAGGGTCACCCCCAGGGCTGTGGTCTAACCGTGTGCGGCAGATCGTCACACTGCCACATAGAGCAGACTAACCTGCCCAGGAGGGCTCGGGGAGAGCAATGTGAGGGCTCTTGCTGATGTCCAGCAACCTTGGAACAAGATGATAGACGTAGGACATATTGTGAAAGTAGCATTTACAGATGTGAAAGAAAATTTATTTACAGATGGACTGGGTGTGGATTATAAAGTATAAATCACTTCCTCCTCTATATTATGTTTCTACCATACGTGTACATGAGTGTGCACACACATCTATACGGGAGTTAGAAGGACACGTGTTTGCCCAAGGGTACCAACCTCCTGGTAAAGCCACCTTGAAGGCATTTGGAAATATGGGAAGGATTCTGGGGGTGAAGAGAGGACTCAAGGGGGGAAATAGATGTAGGGACATATATATGATGTATATTATGTTAATTGTGATTACGTATTAGTCTCTTCTACTAGACCAGGAACTTTTACATACAAATTCTAGGCATATTGTCCCTGAGGTATTCTTTCTTTTTTTTTTTTTTATTAAGTCATAAATATGTAAATCATGTATGCATTAATGCATTTATGGGGTACAATGTGCTGACTTTATATACAATTTGGAATGCTTACATCAAACTGATTAACACAGCCTTCACCTCTCACTTACTTAATTATTGTGTTAAGATATTTATACTCTACCCTTAATAGATTTGACATGTACCCTTGCAATATGCACCATAGGGGTGGCCCCCCGTTCACTCTCCTTCCCTCCAACCTCCTGCCTCCCCTCCCATCCGCCTCCTCTTCCCTCCTTCGTCCTGGGCTATAGTTGTGTTTTATCATTCATATGAAAGTGTGGGTGATTATAAATTGGTTTCATGATAGTATTGAGTACATTGGATACTTTTTCTTCCATTCTTGAGATACTTTACTAAGAAGAAGATGTTCCAGCTCCATCCATGTAAACATAAAAGTGATAAAGTCTCCATCTTTTTTTAAGGCTGCAAAATATTTCATGGTTTACATATACCACAATTTATTAATCCATTCGTGGGTCGATGGCACTTGGGCTGCTTCCATGACTTGGCGATTATGAATTCTTTGTGCCTCGAGCAGGGCTGGGCCTGCAGTGGCTATGCCAGGAAGCCCCACTGAGCGGCATCATCCTTGCTCCCGCCCCCACTTCCCTTCTTACCCTCCTGTCACAGATTCCCCTCAGTGCCTCCAGAATCCCTGCCCAGTTTTCCAAATGCCCATGGGCATCTCCACCAGGAAGCTGCCACCTTCAGGCAGTCACATCACTGTCCTCACCACAAACTGTTTCTTCATCGTGTTCCTCCTCCTGCATTCTTCATCAACCTTCTCCAAACACGGTAAAATGACAAACGAATGGACTGTTTATTGCGTGCTAAGCTCCTTACTAAGGGCCTAAGCGCCTTCACTAAGATCCTGCGAGAAAGGAGAAGTGTCTTCATTTCTACAGATGAAGGAAGAAAGGCTGAAAAGTCGTACCAATAAGTAAAAACTATACGAGATGTTCTGAGTTAAAATCCAGCATTTTTTCTCTCTTATCTCAGCTGCCTCCATTAGGATTTATGACACCGGGGGATCATTTGGACTTCCTCCCTCTCTCCCCGTGCAGCTCACTAGTTGCCTCCTTCGTTTGTATCCACAAGTCTGTGCCTTTCTTTCCCTTCCCACTACTATTGATGACCACCTGGTGCTGCTTTCCCTGCAAGTTCCTTCCATCCAAGCAGGTGTGCAAAATCAGAAAAGTATTCCGAAATCAAATGGAGACCCCATAAATGCCTCAGGAACCAAGCTAGGAGGAGTCTATGGCTCATGTGGATGAGACCTGACACATCTGTTTTAGCGTCTGTGTCTTTGTTATCTCAAAATGCAACAGGATGTTGAAGGCTCTTCCATCAGTTAAGGAATTTCAGGAGGTCTGCAAGGTTACCTCTATCAGGGATGCTGTCATGGAAACCTTGCATAGAATAGAAAGTTCAACTTACAGACCTCAAGAGTCTAACGCAGCAGTTCTCAACCTTCCTAATGCTGCGATGTATTTTCATTATTACAAAGAGGTCACGGCCCACAGGTTGAGAACCGCTGTAATCTAACAGCTCGCAATTCTGTGATTTTTTAGTCTCATTGAAGAGGCTTTGCAAAGACCTTACTGAAAATGACTTCTGCGGATGCTTTGCTGCTGCTGAAAACCCGCAGGGCTCTCTAGCTTCATTCAAGCCAGCAGGCAGTGTGGCAGTGGAAATAATTCTTTTTCCTGAGATATATTTTTCTCTTCATCTAGGCTCTACCACTGAAGAGCTGATAAGCCTTATTTTTCCCATAAATAATTTCAGGATAATTAAAACTACTTTAAAAGACTATTGGGAGAATTAGTGATAAAATGCACTGTAATGATAGCTTAAACACTGTCCAAACAGTAGTTTCTATTATGGAGTATAATTTTGGGGAGGAGGGTCAGCTCATATCAAAGCCATTTGATCAAGGTCTGTGGAATTAAGAAATACGCTGGTAACATGATAGCAAGGAGTTCAGACTTGGGAGTCAGACACATCTGGGTAGGGATCTTGGTTGTCAAATGACTTGGACCAAGGTTCAAAATTTAATATCTCTGAGTATCAGCTTCTTCAAGTCCCAAGTAGGAATAATAACAGAGTTTGCTTGAGAATAATTCCAAGGACTTATTAATATGATAAATGTATGGGGCATGACCATTAAGATAGTGAATTCATCTTAGAAAATGTGCCACGTCCCTCAATGCTGAATATCACTATAGTCACCTTTAAAGTACTTCCCTTGGGTGGCTGTGCTCCAGTGCCAGTGCCTAGTCCACCCTTCAAGGAACTTTTGAAACTCTTTTTCTCGAATGACCATCAAAGATGCCATCATATTACCTTTGATGTCTTCAATGTCATTAAAATGTCTTCCATTTAATATTTCCTTTATCTTTGGGTAAAGAAAAAAGTCACTGGGGGCCAAATAAGGTGAGGGAGTGTTCCAATACTGTTATTTCTTTACTGTTTAAAAACTCACTCTCAGACAGTGCTGTGCAAGCTGGTGCATTGTTGTGATGCAAGAGCCGCCCCTTTCCCAAGCCAAGATTTTTAGTTAAGAGTTCCCTAACTCCTTATCAGTGGTTCCTTGGTGTGCTATGCCTCTCATGGTTAGCCAACACTTTTAATGCCCAGTTTGAAGAATTTTTGCAATGTTTTTGTCAATTCTGCTTGTTACTGACTGACCTGACCTCTCTTCATCAGGAATACTTTCTCTCCCTTCAGAAAATACATTTGTGTGATCCATTTGTACAATGCCATTTTCTGCCTGGCGTTATCTGTATGGACTAACATGCCCCTGATTTCACTCCCACTCTTGCTAAATTTATCAAGAAATTTGATGTTTTTTTGTTGCTCTAATTCAAGCTCCAACATTCTTGTGACAGCACAGAAAAACATGCAACAACAATAATGAACACCACTCAGCAAGACACTACCATATGTTGACATGAACATAGCTGTGAGACACTGGTACACCAAGGTAATGAGTTGTTTGTACAGTGCCGCCGACATAAACGCATTGTGGCAAGTTCATGAACTTAATTGTCAGAACTTGTATAATTGATATTTTTCTCCTTTAATGAAAATATGGGCTCTGTCACTTACTGTGTGATTAATATTTAATCATTTAAAGTCTCAAGTTTCTCACCTGCAGGCCAGAGATATTATCATTTACTTTATAGGTTGGTTGTGAGGAAAAAGTAAATTTATCCACGAAAAATATTGAGTGCATTGCCCAGACTCTAATAAGCACTCAAAAAATTTCAATTGCTGACGTAGGCTCTGAATCAGATTGCCTGATTCAAGTCCCATCCCCTATATTCATCTGCCACATGACCCACACGCAAATGAGTTAACCTCTCTGTGCCTCAGTTTCCTTTTCTAAATGAGGTGACCATACACACTTCACAAGATTGCTGTAAATTTGAAATGAAGAGATCTATGGGGGCACATGGTCCAGTGCCTGACATATAGTAAGAGTTTGAAAACGTCATCTGTTATTGCTACACTATGTTGGTGTTATCACTACCTCATGTTCATTATCCACAACTTTACAGTTGTTAACTCTATCATGTTAACTGTTCCCACATCTATAAAGTGGGGTAATGAGAAGACCCATCTCCTGGGGTTCTATAATTCCTCAGCTATGAAACATTGTTAGAATGGAAGGGAAATCATTGTCATGAAGTCCAGCCTGCAGTGGCCGGAGCTTTTGCTGTGGATGTGGAGCCTCAGCAATCATGCCTCCTCCTCCACCTGCCCATTTCTTCGATTTAGGTCATTCATTTCTGTCTCTGGAGCTTCATCCAGTTTTGGAGTGACCACTTTTCCCATATATCAAGGTCACTTTGAATTCTCATTGCTATCTTTCAAAGTGTTAACAACTCTGCCTAAATCTATGCCTGCTTTCCATCATCCCTGGCCCTGACAGATGCCAGATAACAGTGACCCTGGGAAAGACCCTTCCAGCAAGAAGGCAGTATGTCTCACCCGTCACTATTCACCCCTTCCAGTCAGGATCCTTGGACCAGCCATTCCACCATCTACCACCACACAAATTAGAAAAAAACACAGAGACAGATTGTAAAACTTCGCTAAAGCTGATGTTTATTATTCCTCTCCATCCTCTTCCACCTGCCTTCCTTTATTCATTTTCTCCTTTAGTCCTTCATTCAACAAACATTTATTAAGCACACACAACATGGGAAATGTTATCTAGATACCAAGATGATTAACGCATGGCCCCTCTCATGGAGAGGGTCCTAGAAAGTAATGGGTTTCTTTCTCTTTGTTATAATCACCTGATTATGGTCAGAGATGATTTACTCTGTGGACAGCTAAATTGGTTACCACCCAAAGTGAATTAACAATTTTCTTATTCGGTGTATCTAGGATCAACCGAAGTATTTTGTTTTGATAAAATGTATTTACACATAACAACTGCTAATCTTCATAAAGTATAACATAATGCACATCTGGTATTCAAATTGATCTTCATAATAGCTTTATGAGGAATTGCATTATTATTTTCCCCAATCTTACAGAGAGAAAGCCGAGATCCAGGGAGCTTAAGTAAATGGTCACCATGACTCATTTAGTATTGAACCAAGATCTTCTGATTTAGATTTTGTGTATCTCCCAAGTGTTCATCCCTTTCCACACATCCTGCCATTCATTCTGATATTATATACAAGAGACTTAGACTCTTGCAGGGGTGATAATAAGACAGCCAAGACTTACTGAGCATTTACTGTGCAAAAGACACTGGGTTAAACGCTTTAAATGCACTATCTCAGTTAGTTCTCAGGAGAGGCCTGTGAAGAGAATTAGATACTATCTTCTCCAGCTTACAAAGGAAGAACTGAGGCTCAGCCTTTCTAAATAACTTGCCCAGAGTCACATAACCTTGGATCAGTGGAGTCTGGGGTCAAACTCCAGAACCTGTAATCTTTTATTTATTTATTTATTATATTTTTCATGTATACATTAATGCATTTATGGGGCACAATGTGCTGATTTTATATACAATTTGAAATGCTTATGTATAAATGTCTTAACACAATATTTAAGTAAATGAGGTAAAGGATGTATCAACCAGAACGTGTAATCTAAACCAACATACCTTAATGCCTCAACGATGTCTTATCCTAGCTTTTCAAACTGTAGACCACAGCCCACTAGTTGACTGTAAAAGAAATGTAGTGTGTCATGACCAGCATTTAATAAAATAAAATATAATATAACAGGATGGAAAATATCAGAGTGCAGCACCCAAAATAGAGTTAAGTATTGAAACTTCTTTTAGCTGCAGGTGGGTGGGCTGGGTCATGATGTAAAATGTATTTTTTACTTTTGAAAGTGGTCAGAAAGATAATAACCACATGTTTTTAATTCTACCAACTATAGACATGTGTTTGTTCATTCTAAGTAAAGAAAAAAAATTACCGACAGCCATGAAGGGGACACTGGGAAATTTATTAGTCAGGGTTCCACAGAGAAAAGGAACCGATAGGATATCCGTGTCCATATTTATCTATCGGTTTATCTATATAAAGGGATTTTTAATGAGGAATTGTGCACATGCTAATAGTATTGAGTTTGGCAAATTCTAAGATCTGCAGTCAGCAAGCTGAGGACCCAGGAGAGTGGATACTTTAGTTCCTGTCCAAGTCTGAAGGCCTGAGACCCCAGAGAGCTATCGATGTATTATATTTCCAGTTAAAGGCTACCAGACTTGAAACCCTGGAAGAGCTGATGCTTCAGTTTGAAACCAGGGATGGGGTCAGCCTTTTTGTTCTAGCCAGGTCTTCAATGGATCAAATGAGGCTCAGTTGCAAGCGGGAGAACAATCTGCCTGATTTCATCTAGCAATTTAAAAGTTCACTGCCTCCAAAACAGCCTCACAGAAACACCCAGGACCATGTTCAACCAAACATCTGGGCACTCTGTGGTCCAGTCAAGTTGACACATAATTTTACCATCACAGGAAGGTAGAGTGGCGGGCAAGCCAACAATCAATGTCATATAATAACTGCCAAGCCCCATGTGGGGAGTCTCATGTAATCAGATGGTTCTGACAGCATGTCTCAGTTGGAAATGAAAGAACAGCATCACTGGGTTTTAACTCTGTGGCAGGCAGCATGCTGAGCCTGTCCACGCACGTTGTCTCAGGGAAGCATCTTGGCATCTGTTTCAGCTCTGATTTGTGGCTGTCCCCATTTTACAAATAAAGAAAACCAGGCACTGAAAGGCCAGGTGACATGTTCAAGGTGACACAGATGGTCAGAGGTGGGGCAAGGTTTGAAACCAGGTTTTCCAATCCCCACTGCAATGTTTCTTACATACACCTAGATATTTTATTTCATTTACTTGCCATTTTAAGAGAATTAAAGTGCTTGTGATAGCTTTGAAAGTGGTTAAATTGGGCTATAGAAATAATTAAGAGAGTATTATTTTCTTTATCTATTCCTAAAGGCAATGTTGGGTTCGTTTGACCCATCAGTTCCAAATTGGAACCGGGAGAGTTGGTAAGGCTAAACTGATGAGCTTACAATTATCTTGAAACTTAGGTACAGTCACAGAGCCAGCAACCAGCTTTGTGAACAGGCTGATGACACTCAAAGAGGTGAACCTTGGAGACTCATAAATCAGAGGGAGCATCTATGCCAGGGTGACAAGTGGTTTTAATAGGAAACACTACCTAGACTGCTGAGTTGAAGATTGCAACCCCAGACATAAGCTCAGCCAAAAAGTGCTATGATCAATTAGTGACGTCTGTCAGAGGCAGGGAACTGGGGGAATGCAGGCTCTTAGTCTGCATGTTTACTATACTTTTACTAGAATGAGACAAAGGTGGCCTGGATGATTGAGTCATTCATGGAGAATTACTGGGATGGGATGAGCATATAACCAAAGTCCTGTAACTTTCTTGCACTTCCCATAAGATATAACTTAATTACATATTATTACTGTAATTTATTCATCAATTCCCTTTCAGGGAGATCCTGAGTGGGGAGCAGTTGCACTGTTTTGAGACAAAGTTTCACTGTGTCTCCCGGGGTAGAGTGCCGTGGAGTCACAGCTCACAGCAACCTCAAACTCTTGGGCTTAGGTGATCCTTCTGCCTCAACCTCCTGAGTAGTGGGAGTACAGCTGCCCACCACCTCACCTGGTTAGTTTTTGCTATTTTTAGTAGAGACAAGGTCTTGGTCTTGCTCAGGCTGGTTTAGAACCCCTGAGCTCAAGCAAATCACCCACCGCAACCTCCCAGAGTGCTAGGATTACAGGTGTGAGCCATCACGCCTAGCCAGCATTCGCCCTTTGACACTAAGTAGGAAGTAAGAAATACTCAAAATCTCAGTTGGAAAACCCTACTCATAATCTGGTCTCCGTCCATCTGATCTCACCCAGCAAAGCCTCCCTGAGCACCCATGAAGAAGGCCAGTGTGCCAGTGGGCGTGCTCTGACCGCCAGCCCATTGCTCACTGTGAGGCTGCCCTTCTGAGTTGCGTGCTGGCCCCTGGGGCTTGGTAGGTGCTGTTTCTTCTATCTTGTGTTCTGTGCCTCTCCCCGCCTCCCTTCTTCACCTGGCTAATGTTCCCCATCTTCAGGTCCCTGCTTAGCTTATGCAGGACTCTTCAGAGCAATCTTTCTGTCTCCCCAGCTTGGGGTCGGGACCCTGCCGCAGGTGCTTCAGCACCTGGGATGTGTCACTGTGTATCACACCTTGACCACTGCCTGAGTCCAGTGCACATCTATTAATGTTGGATCCCAGAGTCTCGCCCATGGGCTGAGGCTGAGCCACAGTAGAGACACCTTGCCTTTTAGCTGAGGCGGTTCACAGTTTGAGTCCACACATGCCAGGGAACTCTGGCACTTTCCTTATACCCTGCAGAGCAGGGCTGGGAACTAGACAATAAGGGGGTGAGTTGGGCAAGAACCTGATGTAGAAGGTCCTGTATTTACGGCTAAGCAGTCTGCGATGGCCCAGCCCTGATGTGGAAGGTCCTGTGTTCACGGCTAAGCAGTATGCGATGGCCCAGCCCTGATGTGGAAGGTCCTGTGTTCACGACTAAGTAGTCTGAGATGGCTCAGCCCTGATGTGGAAGGTCCTGTGTTCACGGCTAAGCAGTCTGTGATGGCCCAGCCCTGATGTGGAAGGTCCTGTGTTCACGACTAAGCAGTCTGAGATGGCCCAGCCCTGATGTGGAAGGTCCTGTGTTCACGACTAAGCAGTCTGAGATGGCCCAGCCCTGATGTGGAAGGTCCTGTGTTCACGGCGAAGCAGTCTGAGATGGCCCAGCCCTGATGTGGAAGGTCCTGTGTTCCCGGCGAAGCAATCTGCAATGGCCCAGCCCTGATGTGGAAGGTCCTGTGTTCACGGCGAAGCAGTCTGCGATGGCCCAGCCCTGATGTGGAAGGTCCTGTGTTCACGGCGAAGCAATCTGCCATGGCCCAGCCCTGATGTGGAAGGTCCTGTGTTCACGGCAAAGCAGTCTGCGATGGCCCAGCAGGAGTTTTGCGGACCTGCTAACCAATCAGTCACTGGAACAGACAGTCACGGGATTCTAACGAGCTCCAGGCTTCATCCCACAGTTACCATGACAACCAGGCTTCACGGTGATGGATGGTATTGATTGACTGACGGGCTCCTGGTTTCTCGCCTCTGTCCCTACTGCCCTTAAGTCATCTGCATGTACATGGAACTGGGAGGCTTTTAGCACCATCCTTCTGATTCTGTCCTGATTTTGAATTTCAATCTATAATACCATCATTGAAAATAGCTTCAAAGTTACAGGAGAAAAAGCTGAGATGGTGTCAAAATTTCTCCCAGAGCCACTGGTAACTTCTATCTCATAGGCAATACAATGTGGCTTACAGAACAGGTGCTTTGGACACAGGCCTGGGTGTGAACCTCATTGTGTTATTTATGTATCGTGGAACTTTAATTAACTTTCCCAAACCACCTAAGTTTAACCTATCTCAGTTTATCCTTCTCTAAAATGGGCAGCATCATTGCTTTTGTTATGATGGATGAATATTAAGTGGGATAACACAGAGAACCTCTCCCCTAGCACTTTATAATGCTTGTCGTCTGTGTGGAACCCTTCACTCACTCATGGCCTAATGGTTTATACTGCAGAAATATTAAGAAACCTTGTCCTCACCCACTCCTCGGCTTTCCTCATTCTCTAATAGTTCTGATTCAGAATCACGAACCAAGAGTCTCAACATAACCCGCAGTGTTTCTGCCATCGGTAGCGACTGTAACACACGGCTGTTACTGCTGGCTCTGAGCCAGGCCTGGGATTTATTCTGAACCAAGAGTCTCAACATAACCTGCAGTGTTTCTGCCATCGGTAGCGACTGTAACACGTGGCTGTTACCGCTGGCTCTGAGCCAGGCCTGGGATTTGCAGTTCCATGGCGGGGATTAACTCACTTAACATTCACAACAACCCCTGTCATGTAGATACTATTAAAATTCCCACCTTACAGATGGGAAAACTGAGGCACAGGGAGGTTAAACAATTTGCTTCGAGAAACCAATTTATAGCTTTCATATGAACGCTATAACCCAACTATAGCCCAAGAAGGGGAAAGAGGAGAGGGAGGGAGGGGGGAGGATGGGTGGAGGGAGGGTGATTGGTGAGAACACAACTACGGTACATTTTACAAGAGTACATGTTAAATTAATTAAGTGTAGAGTCTAAATGTCTTAACACAATAACTAAGAAAATGCAGTGAAGGTTATGTTAACCAGTTTGATGAAAATATTTCATATGGTATATGAAACCAGCACATTGTACTGCATAATTGCATTAATGTACACAGCTATAATTTAATAAAAAAAATTGCTTTGAGAATAATTGAGCAGCTTTCTAGAGCCTGAAAGCTGCCTCTTGTCATGGCCAACAGCAGCTAGGAAGCAAGAGCTTCTGATGGGCCCTCGTCAGGCAAGAGGAGGCCATCGCCCAGTGTGAGCAAAGCTTCCTTTCTTTGAGTTTCTTCATAGAATGACATAGTCAGGGGATGAGGGGCTTGGAAAGGCTCCTCAAGGAAGGACAAGTTTTCCTAACATTTCTGCAGTACAAACCATTAGGCTATGAGTGAGTGAAGAGACTCACACAGATGATAAGTATTGTAAAGCACTAGGGTAGAGATTTTCCATGCTATCTCACTTAATATTGCTAAGAGTAGCTTGCAATGGAAGTTTCTCTGCAAAGTAACCCCAGCATGATGATATGGAGTTGCCGTGAGTCTGGGTGTGGCATACTTTGCTGTAAGACCTGACTCCTGGGCTAACTTCAGTTAAGCTACCTAAAAATATCTGGTAAGATTTATTGAACACATAACTATGCCAGACACCTGTTAGCAAGTCACTTACAGAAACTATTATGCCTCCCACTTTAAAGATTGGGAATCAGAGTCTCAAAGAGAATGAGCCACTCATTGGAAGTCACATAATTGAATGGTGCACCTCCCTGGTGTGACTTCCCTGGTCACACTCTTGCCTACAATTCCTGCCTTTCCCAACCCCAGCGAGCCTGCGAGATGAGTAAATCCTCCTCACCCCTGAGGGTTGTTGGGAGTCTCCGATGACATCTGGCAGATGAATATGGTCAAGCTGTAATTCGTATTATCAGTTAAAGAAAGACCTGTGACCCTCAAAAACATTTTAGAGGTGTAGTTCCGACAGGCTGGAATCAGCCAGCCCTCCAGCTCCCATGGGGAACGTGGCACACGCCAGCTTCTGTGTAGGGCCTGGGAACCTACAAGGTGATGCGGCAGCCTGCAGGCTTAGAGGAAGAACAGGCCAAGAAACAGACAAGTGCTCCGGTGGCCAAGTGCTGTGCTGGAGAAAAGCACAGGGCTGCAGTGGGGACACAGACACAGGGCCCTTGTGGAGTGAGGAAAGACTGGAGCTGAGAAGGAGAAATGTGATGAAAGAAGTCAAGGGACTTTCTAGCACCTGCACAGGCAAAGGTACTGATTTTATTCTCGGGTGGCTGGAAACAAGCACGAGTTTAAACGGATAAACAGAAGTCCAAGATGGGCAGATAAGTTAGCTGGCTCCTCCCAGCTAGCCCTGCCACAGACCAACAATCGTCTTTTCCAATATGATTGCAAAAAAATACAGTTTGAATCTCCTTTTCCCTTTTGAGCTGTCTTTGGGGGTAACTAGTGTGGCAAAGCCTCATAGCAGATACATCACAGCAACCTGAGGTTGTTGAAAAGAGATAAATAATGCGTTACACCTGCTGTTTTCCACTGAATGCTTTTAATCTAAGGAATGACAGACTCGCTGTGTTCTGGCACCTTAAAAACCAGGCTCTGGTTCTGCCTAAGCGCAGCAGCTGATGGAGGCGTGAGGGTGGTAGCTCTCACACCCGTGCCACAGCCAAGACCCAGTGGGGAGCAAGCAGTATTCATGGTGGCCAGAGACCTGGCTTCTGGGATCCCAGCCTCCCAAGCAGGCGCGAAGCCAACTTATCTTGAGACCAGGCTAGAGAGGGAAGGAACCCATCCCTCCCCCGACCCCATACTTCCCTGGGCATCTTGACGGAATTACATCTTCCCCCTCTCCACTCCGCAGTTGAGCTCACATTGGCTTTTCTGAGCAGAACCTTGTTGCTGGTGACACAAGCTTCCCACACGATCTCCCTCTAGTCTCAGGATCCTGATAGCTTTTGCCTGGCTGATCCTTACTTGTCTTCCTTGTTTCTGGATCCTTCCTCAGACCCCCAGGAATCCCTTCCCTGACCCTGCTGCCCTCCACCAGAGTCCACCTCATACACCCTAATGGTCTGTTTCCTTATTCGTTTCCCACACTTGACCCTCAGCTCACTGAGGTCAAGCACTCTCCTTAGCTCTCTGTTTTTTGTTTTTTGTTTTTTGCTGTTTTATTTTATTTTATTATTATTTTTTTTTATTAAATCGTAGCTATGTACATTGGTATGATCATGGGGCATCACACACTAGTTTCACAGACCAGTTGACACGTTTATATCACACTGGTTAACATAGCCTTCCTGGCAATTTCACAGTTATTGTGTTGAGACATTTACATTCTACATTTACTAAGTTTCACATATACCATTGTAAGATGCACCACAAATGTATTCTCACCAATCCC
>CAUYPK010063836.1:0-39309 GCA_963574355.1 Loris lydekkerianus | reverse complement strand
CACTGGTTTTATATACCATTTGACATATTTTCATCACACTGGTTAACATAGCCTTCCTGGCATTTTCTTAGTTATTGTGTTAAGACATTTATATTCTACATTTACTAAGTTTCACATGTACCCTTGTAAGATGCACCATAGGTGTAATCCTACCAATCACCTTCCTTCCACCCATCCTCCTCCATCCTTCCTGTCCCTCTCCCCCTTCCCCATATTCTTAGGTTATAACTGGGTTATAGCTTTTACATGAAAGCCATAAATCAGTTTCATAGTAGGGTTGAGTAGATTGGATACTTCTATCTATTTGCAGATGGGTAGAATTATTTTTGTGCCAATTTATTATAAGTTGAGAGCAAAGATTTATCTTGCTCATCTTTATTCTGTAATTTAAAAAAATTAACACGAGACATTGATATTGATCATTACTTCAACATAGGCTACAATTATTATCATACACTTTGCAAATAAGGAAAAACAATCATTAATAAGCAGTAGACTTACAGAGGGTTTATAGCAAAGCAAGGAACCTACCAATAATTAAGCCTGATGCATTTAATTATCTCTTGGTGCAAGTTCATGGAGAATATATAAAAATATCCCAACTGTACTTTTTCAAGTGATCCCCTGTGGTTTTTTGTTTGTTTGTTTTTTGTTTTTTTGAGATAGGTTTTATTCTGTCACTCTGGCTAGAATGCAATGGCATCAACATAGCTCATTGCAACCTCAAACTCCTGGGCTTAAGCAATCCTCTTCCCTCAGCTTCCTGAGTAGCTGGGATGACTGGCACATACTAGCATGTCCAGCTAATTTTTCTTTCTTTTTTTTTTTTTTTTTTTTTGGTAGGGACAGAATCTCATTCTTGCTCAGGATGGTCTCAAAGTTATGGCCTCAAGCAATCTTACAGATTCACTCTCCCAGAGGGCTAGGATTACAGGTGTGAGCCACCACATCTGGACCAAGTGAAACTCTTTATTGTTGATAAAATCATGATACATTCTTCTACATTTCAAGGATGACATAGTTAATAGTTCTAGAATTTGCATTGGGAATATGCCATTTGCCTTCACAAAGAACCTTTGGTTAATATCATAAACATGTACTACAAAGCCTCCCTTGGGAAGAATTGGTTCCCAATGTTAGGCATCAATATCTAAGGTAGCCTGAGAAAAAAAGGTAGGATGGGCTTGAATTAGTGGTTGGAAGAATTATGCTTATCAAAGATGTCCATGTCCAAATCCCTAGAAACTGTAAACATGTTATCACATGGCAAAGAGAAATTGAGGCCAAAAACAGAATCAAGGTTTTTAATCATCTGAAGTTAAAATAAGAAAGTTATCCTGGATTATGTGGGTGGGACTAATGTAAAAGTAGAACTGGGAGACCGAAGAAGAATCTGGATCAAAGTGGTGTGATGTGAGAGAGATTTGACCAGCCATTGCTGGCTTTGAAGATGTGGCCACAAGCCAAGAAATGCAGGTAGCCTACAGGAACTGGAAAAGATGATAAACAGTGTTCCTTGGAAGCCTCCAGAAAGCTATGCTACCTAGACATTAGCCTAGTGTGACCTATTTTACAAAATAAGTTTGTTTGTTTGTTTTAAGCCACTACTTTTGTGGCAATTTGTTACAGCAGCAACAGGAAAGCTAATAGAGGACTGTAGAGAGGGAGTTGGGATGAGATAGAGCATTCTTCATATGAATTCATCTATTATGCTAATTCTCTTGTAATTAAAAACCAAAACCATGTAAGAATAATTACAGTATCAGAGTATCAAAGAAAATTTCTTTTAACTAGACATGTATACCCTTTGGCAAAGGCACAGTCAGACTTGATGTGAACTAAATGCACTTGAAACAGCTTACATTTTGCCTAAATTCTGTCAACTGTTACCAATTATTTACTGAATTTTCAACAGTAAAATTTTTTTGCTGTTCTTTTCAGGGAAAGAAATCATGACCATACTCAAACCCATTGACAGCAGAGTTTTGATGCTGCTGCTGCAATCACTGGGTCAATCATCATGCATCAGGATACATTCATGGGCTCAATATTTCCAATTTGGACTTTTTGTTGTCCTGAAGTTTTCTTATGCTTTATAAAAATGGTATGTTCTAGGATTCTGGTTTATTGGGAAATTTTAGGATAATGAAGGAATCAACCACATGGGAAGTCTTGACATTCTATACCACTTCTGTAGTGTTGGATATGAAAACTGACACAGACATTTAGAATATTCAGTGTCACTTTCTTCACTACCCCATCAAAATTTCTAACATTCACACCACCAAATATATGTACAATCCATGAAATCTTATTCAGTAACAAAGTGAGAACTTTAAGTTCTATGGGGTATATTTATTTTCTGCCATTTTTAATCTTTTAGAAAAGAAAATAATGAACATTTCCGTCTTGTTGCTAGGAAGAAGATGTTCTATTGGCTCTGGACTTGACAGCACAAGGACATTTTCTGTAATGCAAACAACTATTGATTCCTGAACTTATATGTCACAATAAAAACCCATTACTTCACTTTTTTTTTTTTTTGAAACAGAGTCTTACTCTGTTGCCTCAGGCTAGAGTGCCATGACATCAGCTTCAAACTTCTGGGCTCAAGCAATCCTCCTGCCTCAGCCCCTCAAGTAGCTGGGACTATAGGTGCCTGCCATGACACCTGGCTAATTTTTATATTTTTAGTAGAGATGGGGTCTCATTCTTGTTCAGGCTGGTCTCGAACTCCTCAGCTCAAAGGCTCCTCTTCCACAGCCCTGAGAATGCTAGGATTACAGGCATGAGTCACCTCACCTAGCCCCATTATTTCACTTTCATTGCAGAAAATTATTAACCTAAGTATGGAGAATGGATTGAAAAACTAGTCCTAGTTCTTTATCCCTCCCTGTTATAAGGCCATTTGCAATGTGATTTGATAAAACCTACATAATGGTGAGAGTCTATTTCCTGGCCCTTTGAATCTGGGCTGGCCTTGTGATTTGCTGGGGTCTGAAACATGAGGCAATGCCACTAATTCTGATATTAGGCCTCAAGAGGCCGGGCACCTTTTCCACCATGAAAATAAATCTGGGCAACTTGCTAGAGAATCAAAAACTACACAGAATCAAGCCAAGATGTTCTAGCCTCCAGAGCCAACACCCAGAAGCAGATCTAAATACTTGACCTAAGGCTCACTATCCAAGTATAGGGGAACTCATACATGCCTAGAAGAACTGCCCATCTGGATCCAGCCTAAATTTTTGTCCCCTCTTCCAAATCTTGAGGTAAATAGTGTTGTTTTAAGTCATAGCATTTGGGGTGATTTGTTACATGGCAGTAGGTATCTGATACAATAGATTTTATGGAAAGTGTGTAAAATCAGGTATTTTTTTCTGGGGAAGATTTTTAGCTTTTAATAACTCTCAAACATTTGTGGTCCAGAAAAGTTTTATAAATCATTGTCTTCTTTGTTTAATGATAGGCTTAATCACAAGCTAGATGTCAAATTCATTCGGTTATTGAATTAAGCTACTCAAATTCTGATGGAGATGACTTTTTGCTAGAGTGGGAATTAAAAAAATTTTGTGTGTATGTGTACCTGCTCTTGCATTTTTTTTTTTTTTTTTTTTTTTTATCAATTGAACTATAAGATCTTTGGATATCTTTTCTAGGTATGAACTAATACACCTTGATATCACCTAGTATATAGTGCTTAAGTCTTTTGTGCCATTACTTATCATTAAAGTAATCATATGATTAAAGTAATCATAAGTAATGCACAAAAAATAACTCCTGTCCTAGGCAAGAGTGTCTAACCTTTTTTCTTTTCTGGGGCACACTGGAAGAATAAGAGTTGTCTTGGGCCACACTGTAAATACACAAACATTAATGAAAGCTGATTAGCAAAAAGATGGTCCTTACATACTTTTCATGATGTCCAAGACTACAGATAAGCAGAAAAAGTCTTCACAATATCAGCATGTGCCCCACGGACCACAGGTTAGACACCCCTGTCCTAGAGTATTACATGAAAAGATCCATTTCAAATTTTGATACCCTAATCAGATTGCCACTACACATACATGTATGTTCTTTTTTTTTTTTTTTTTTTTTTTTAATAATTTGCTGTTAAAATACCTTTACAATTCATGGTTTAGTGGGATGATCTCTTTCAACAATGCCACTTTCCATCCTCCCTCTGAGCTGATAGCCTTCCTTTATACCTCATAGAGAAAAGGTAAGTCATTGGAGGGGACTTTCTTAGGTTCTGTTTAGGGCAATAATTATGTGAACTAAAACTGGTAAGTTATGACCCATCATTTAGCTAATTAAGCTAACTGAGGCTCTGGCAATTGTGTAATTGTTTTAATATTGAAAAACTGTATTTTTTTAGTTTTACTAGGTTTCTGTCTTTGAGGTTGTGGGGTGTGTCATTTTTATCTGTGGTGTCATTTGGTGAGCTGATGAGCCAGCACACAGGGCTCTCTCTGAACGTGTGGCATTTGCTCAGCTCTTATCCACCACTTTGCCAGAGTTTGAGAGCCATGCATTTTCCCCAAACTCAGATCTTCTGGCTCATTGTCTGTCAGGTCATGCCAAAGCTGCTAGCCAACAAAAGCATATAGGGAAAATAAATTTGTCATAGGAAAAGTACAGAAAAGTGATCACTTTTGGGCAGGACTACAATAAGAACACTGTTAGGCTGCATTTCATGAATGTTAAAAACAAAATGCCTTGCCAAATATCTTTTTAAAAAATTGTGTGTGTGTATGCATGTGTGTATCAATTAAAACACAAGTGTTTGTGTATTTCCACTATAGTTAAACCCAAATTCAGTTATACAAAGAAAACCATAGATGTTTGCAACCATTATTTACACAGGAACCAAGATGGATGTATTTGAACGCTACCCTCACACCAGACCCAACCATGTTTTTTGCTAGCCAGCTCACAGGTGTGAGTAGTTGAGCGATGTGGGGGTTGAATTTCAGTAAAGCATAGCAGGTGTAGTGGTGGTTCCAGAGAAACACTTCTTTTCTTTTCACAGAATAACAGGTCATTTCACTGCTTTCTTCAGCACTTGAGCTTTATAGCTTCAAATACATACCACGTGGAGAGAGTTTCCAGAAGACCACAGAATGGCGGCTATAAACATGTAGCTGCTGGGGATGGAGTTTCTATCTGTTCTTTGTCTTTTAAGGTATGCATACTAGTAATAACATCTCCCTTCTTTTAACTCTGAAATTTCTTTAAAATGCATATAAAAAATTTTTAAAGGCTAAGAGAATACATTAAAGATTGATGTTCTAGATATTTGAATGTCTTTTTTAAAGACAACATTGACTACTCAGATTATAATACATTTCACTCCCAAAGTTGTAGAATGGAATAGGAAGAGAAATCTAAGATGTCCTTCAGAAAACATATGTGTAATTTGCCATGAAAATAGTTTCCGATGTTGCTGTTTCAGGGACTTGGCCATCTGCTGGGCTCATATGTTGAAGTGGTGAGAACCAGGCACGGAAATTCTCAGTGAGGTAATGGTAGTGTGCAAAGGGGGTGGTGCCTACCACCTAGTGTTAAAAAAAGAGAATGAACCATACATAAAACCCATCCCATGCTCACCTACTTATGAGACTCCGCTTCCTCTTTCATATTCCGTAGGCCACATGTTCTTTATAACAACATTAACATCCTTGCTTTTCCCCAGTAAGGTGGCCATTAGTTTTTGTTTTCATTAGATATTATCTGAATAAACATTTTGGATTTGCAGGATGGGAGATACACAGTGTGTTTTGCCCTGACCCACATATCTCCTTAAGGAAGGCTAAGTTTATTATGTGCTGGTCTAAGAAGATGAACATGATTTAGGGATTGCTATTGTGTTTGTCCTGGGAGGTACATGTTGGAAAGAAAAAATCCCACACAAAGAGATTAGGCACAAGTTGAGGTCTGCAGTTGCATCCTCTGTTTCCTTTTATTTTATTTTTTTAAGAAAATGTTCTCAGATTTTCCTCTTGCATTGACCCAAGATAGTCTTTTGAGCAACTTATAAATTTTCAGCTGCCTCCACCCTCTCTTTTTGGATTGCTTTTGTTTTCTAACTTTTGTGGCCATGTAGTTATTTACTAGTGAATCAACAAGTCTCCTAAAGCAGCAAAGTTATTTGCTACATATACAGATACTGACATATACATATGTACGCACATATTCTCACATACACATTTGTCTCTAAATGGATTCTAAGTGGCTGGAAGAGAATTTATAGTTGGCCTACTGTAGATAAACTTGTTTTGGCAATTTTCTTCCTTTAGGAAAAAAAGAAACAATTTCTATAGTAGATGAACCATGATAATCTTTGCTTAAAAGTATTTTGTGATGTGAAAGTGTGGTCAACTATTTCCAAAATTTATCCAATCTCTATCACAACTCAGGATTTAAAGAGACATTAGAGTTCAACCACCTCCCTAGTGTATCTGACAATTTTCTGTAGCTTATAAGGACCAGTGCAGATGAAAGCTGAAGTTCATAGCACAAACTTGGGTCTTACCTCTAAATTGCTGTCACTTATTCCAAACTTGATTTGAAATCCAGGGATATAAGAATTTTAATATTTATGAAAAGTTGGGGTAATTTTATGTTTATAATTTTAATTGCCATAGAAGAATTTGATATTTGAAAGAATTCTATGTTGAACTTTTTGTTGTTGTTGTTTTGGATAAAGAATTATCTCAGAATCTATTTTATATAAAAAGCCAGACCTTGCTATATTGTTGGTTTAAGAGATTGTTTTAGTCTGTTCAGGATGGAATAACCAATTACCTTAGAATGAGTAATTTATGAACAGCACAAATTTATAGTATACAGTACTCGAGGGTAGAAAGTCTAAGATCAAGGTGGCAGGAAACTCACTGTTTAGTAAGGGCTTACTCTTTAAAAGGTAGCACCTTCATGCTGAGTCTTCACATGGTGGAAAGGAATGAGTGAGCATGTTTGGCCCTCTTTTACAAGGACATTAATCTCATCCATGACAGCGGAGCTCTCATGACTTACTTAATCACTTCTCAAAGGCTCCCCTCAAAACTATCACATTGCTGATGTCCTCCCCAATGTATGAGTTTGAGGGGAGCACCAGCCTTCAGACCATAGCTGCAATACACACCTTTTATGCAGGCTCCTTGATTCCTAGCTAATAATATCTACATTGTTAGCTCCATATTACTTAAAACAAATACAATACTTTAACATTACTTTGGAGACTTTTCCACCAAAGTACCCTTGGTGGTGGAGACACGCACTCTAACTTGGTTTGCCCTATGGAAGTCTGGACCTTAGCCCAACAACTCAAATTGTGTTCAAACTTTCTTTGAACACTTAACCTTAAAAATTAATGCAACATTTACACTATGATTCATAAGTTCTTGCTTATTTTAATTTGAAATGTTTTAAATTACTCACCATGTATAAAGTTGGTGCCATGTTTATTCTGTTCCACTTCAGTGCACTCAACATGATTCTAAGGCAGTGAACAGTATGAATGTTCTTCATCCCCTCATTCATTAACCTATTTAGCTCTCATTTTCTGAGTGCTTACTCTGTGTTCAGCACTGTGCAAGGTGCTGGGGATAAAGGAGGTGTATCATTTTTTGAATTCTCTAATAATCTAATATGGAGGTGATAAATATCTAATAATAAATATAATAAAGTGTTTCAGTGCTTTGATTAAATTGTGTGTGGAATACAGTTGGGGCCTCAACAATGGGAGCAAAGAGTCTTAACACAACGTCACAGAGAAAGTCGCATCCATGAAGAACATTCTGAAAACTGAGAACAATTTTCACCAGGAGGAGAAGAAAAGGCATTGTAGATGGAGAAAGCAGCATGAACAAAGGCACAGAGGTGTGAAAAGGCTCGAGATTTTGGAGCACTGGAGATGTTTCATCGTGATCTGTACTTGGGGGTTCAGTGAGGAGGGGGGTGAGATAAGACTGGGGATATAGGTAGAAGGCAGATTGTTTGGGGCTTTATATGTAACATACTATATTTCAGCATGCACTTTCTTTTGTAGACAGTCTGGAGCCCTGAAAGAGTTCTAGGCAGAGGACTGATGTGATCTGTTTAGCAGGAGAACAGATAAAAGATTCAAAGAAAGCAAGACTCAGGGCAAAAAGATGGGTTAGGTATCTACAGCAAGTGTCCAGGTACAGTGTGATGATTGTCTGAATTGCAGCCATGGAAGTGGGATGATGATAAAGGAACCTCGACAGGATATTAGTGACTAATTTGAAGTAGGTTAGAAAAAAAGATAAAAGGAAGGAAGGAGTTTAAAATAATTTCTAGATTTTCAACGTGAAGGAAGTAGAAAATAGTGTCTTTCACTGAGTTATAGAATATTAGAGGAAGATTGTTTTTGTTTATTTGTTGATTGATCCTAGATATTCACTTACGGCACAGCTTGATAACTAATGAGAGACTCCTCTCCGGGCAGCAGGAAGCCACTGTCTGATGCATGTGAGTCAGACCTGTGAGGTTCACATGCTGCAGATGGATTTCTGCTCTGCCTTTGAAATAGAGAACTGGCGACTTTCCCAGTGATTGAAGTATCCAAAGGTACCTAGAATTTCCTACATCTGGTCTCAACTACCCACCAGTTGAAGGACTTAGACTTTCACTCATCTCAAACATTTCCAACTCCAGCCTCTGCTAAGTCAGTATCAAACTTTTTGTGCAGTAACTTGGCCATTTTTTTCCCTTCTTCTCACCGTCTCTGAGCACCAGTGGCTGCTGTAGCTGCTAGCCTTGTCGGTCACACTACCATAAATTCAGCTGATAAGGAAACAGTGAGTCAACAGATGGAGACAGCTGCTTACTTTCAGCACAGCAGACAGTACACACTCCATATTTGCAATGGTTCCCCTTCCTCCCAAGCCTTCTGGACAAACTAGAGCAGCCCCAGGTGAATGCTAACCTGTAGTGACCTGTCAGAGTGATGAATCCCACACAAAGGACCCCCCTCCCCCACTCTTTTAATAGTTCTACTAGCAAAACTACCAACCTTTGCCCATGAGGAAGAAATTACCTTTATTATCCTAATCAGGAAACACATTTTCCCTCTGACCTGGAGAGAGATATTACCTGTCTTGGTCTGTTCAGGCTGCTGTTACTAAATTCCATAGACTTGAGTTGCTTAAAAACAACAGAAATCTATTTCTTATAGTTCTGGAAGGGAGAAGTCTGAGATTAGGGTGCTGGTAAGGTTGGGTTCTTCTAAGTTGGAGAATGCTGACTTCTCATAGTGTTTTTGCATGTCAGAAAGGAAAACAGAGAAATCTGTAGGGTTTTTTCAATAGGGGCACTAGGCTCATTCACGAGAACTCCACCTTTAAGACCTAATTACCTCCCCAAATCCCCATCTCCTAATCATCACATTGGGGGTGTGTGTGTGTTAGGATTTCAACATATAAATTTGGGGTTGAGGCATGAACATTGTCTTCTATTCAACTATTCAAGTTCATTGCGACTTCTATTTTCCTAAACAAAAGGTTGTTTGCTGTACTAACATCCTAGAAAAGATAATCTGAGATGTGTAGGTAGGAATGTGATGGGGAATTGCCTACCAACAATAGCAACCTTGTTTACCAATTTCTGATAGTGAAATTAATGAGTTTAATTTTGGAATATTAAATTTGAATGTCAATGGGGTATTAAGGTAGACACATTCAGTAGGTGACTAAATGTACTTAGAGCTCTGGAAATGTATTAGATTTTCATCTATATGAGTGACATGAGGTCATAGGAGAGGATAAGGTTATACAGAAAGCATATAAAGAGAAGGCCACAATGCCAATGACATGAGAAAAGCAGATGTTTTGCAATTATGAGAACACAGGTGACCTTTGCAAGAGCATTTTAATGGAGTGATGTATAGAGAGGTTTGATTATTGCAGTTTGAAATGTGAGAGGGAGCTAATGAAGAGGAAACAAAAGTAGTACAGAGGTGTAAACACACACACACACACAGTTTTTATGATGGGAGAAAATTGCAAGGCTAAGGGAAAAGAAGAAGTGGAGAGACTAAAAATGTAGGAGAAGGAAGTAATGGACGGAGCAAGATCTTCCTCCGGCAAGGAAGGTATTGTTCCTTTGGTTTCCTATGGTTGCCATAGCAAATTGCCAAACACTTGCTGGCTTAAAATAATAAATATTTATACTTACACGGTTCTGGAGGCAAAAAGTCTGTGATCAAAGTATTAGCAGGTCTGTGCTCCCTCTGGAGCCTTGCTTCTTCTGGCTCCTGGCGATGGTTGGCGCTCCTTGACCTGTGGTGTCATCACTCCAGGCTTCGCCTCTGTCTTCATATCGCCTTCTCCACTGTGTGCTTTTGTCCTCTGCTCTCCTGTTTCAAATTTCTTTCTGCCTTTCTCTTATAAGGACACTTGTTATTTGAATTAGGGCCCACCTGAATAATCCAGGACAATCTCCAATTTCAAGATCTGTAATCACATTTGCAAAGACCGTTTTTCTAAATAATGCAACATTCTCAACTTTCAGGGGTTAGGACGTGGCTCTGTCTTCTCAGGGACTTCCCTTCAACCTGCTACAGCAGGGATCAGGATGGAGGTACAGGGATGAGTCTGGAACTGGATAAGGGATATGGCTTCTCTCACTATGAGGGAAAGGAGGGTGAGGTAAGATTGTGGAGAAATTGGAGTTAGAGGGCTAGAGGCTAAGAGTTCTTACCAGGAAGCCTCATATTTCTGTATGGAGCCAGAGGCTAAGTCATCTGTTCAGAGGAAAGGCAGCAGGGAAGGGGCTGGATGTAGGAGAAAAATGGTAAAATACTTACTGCAAAAGCCATGGTGTGGGAAGAGAAGGTGACGAAGAGCAGGTCAAGAGCGAATAGGGGCTGAGGGGTTACCTTTATTATCCCAATCAGGACACATATCTGCCCCCTGACACAGAGAGAGGTGTTGAAGGTGACCTATTTGTGGACCATACCTTGGTAGATTTCACCATACCTTTAGAAACATTGGACTGTATTTCTTTTCAGTAGTGTGCAATAAAACAAAACAACAACAACAAAGAAAAAAAAGTAAAATGAAGCAGCTGCTTCTGAGGATGGAGCAGCTGCCCACTGACTTAGTGTAGCCTGGCCCGGCAAATTCACTGCTTTCTCATCATGAAGCCTGAGGAGACGTGGATGGTGACTAATGCACACCCAGAATTAATGTGGGAGAGAAGGGAATGAAAGCCTTCAGTCACTGGGAGCTCCATGGGGAGCACGGCAAATTGAGCTGAATTTTCTTTGGCATCTGATCTGAAGTTTCTCTAGAAAAGGCTTTTCGAGGAAACGAGAGAAATGCCAAGAAGGAGAGTATGCTAAATGTGGGGAAGATAAGCCTCTGAACATACTGTGCTTGTCTAAATGATCAAACCATAGGAACAAATTTCAGTCAGCAACTTTAGCCTTATTATTACTTTAAAAAGTTAATTTAGGGTATTAATTGAACACAGCAGTGTGTTGGCCTCCCTTGCACCCTAAGTGCATATGTGGTAGAAAAAGTGCCAGCATTTAACTAAATGACTCCAAGCAAATCTTGATCTTTAGTTTTCCCATAGTGTGCCATTGAACCCCTATACAAATAACCATATTGTTTTAAAGTGAACAGAAGGGAGCTGAGACATTTTTCTGGCATCTGTTATGCATAAGCCAATGAGTTTAAATCTTGACATTTGAATTAATGGAACAGTGGTAAGAGATAAGCAGGCAAAAAAAGCCCAACAAACAAACATAAAACAAAACGAAAGATGAGCAGAGGAATTTTGTTCTCCGAGTGCGTCATATTCCCTTTTGTTGCTCAAGTTTCAGGGTAAAGTAATATGAGTATCACACTTTGGGTCCAGTTTCTAGATTTCATATTATGTATATGTAACCCTCAGCCACCAGGAATCAAGGGAGTGTCTACGTATATCTTACAGCAGACTGCTCAAACCTTAATGTGCAAACAAACCTCCTGGGAATCTTGTTAAAATGTAGATTTTGTAGGTTTGGGATGGGGCCTAAGATTTTTGTATTTCTGACAAACTCCCAAATATCACTGATGCTGCTCAGCCTAGCTACTTTGGGTAACAAGGGATTAAGCAACTTAAAAAACATATTAATATTTACATAGGATCTAAAAATATGTGTATCAGTAGCTGTAACATCAGAAAAAATAACAGATGACAGAAATCTGGGGATGGTTCCCCTATTGTTTGAGAAGATCTGTGTATTTTTTTTAGCTTCTTACTAAGTCTTCATACTGATAAGTCCGTTTATATTTCTCTGAAGTGAGTAGCCAGCAATTAAAAGGGGGCAAATAGCTACTCTAAAAATAGTTAATGAGAAATTCCTAGTGTAATGGTTGAATGGACTCAGTAAGTGCATCTGAAAATGTATAGTGATTTGTCTGTTAAAACAATAAACCTAATGGAGAAACTGGATAATCTCTTGAGAAAGAAGAGCTTTTGTTTTTCTAATCAGGATTTCATTAATGATGTTGGAGACACTTCAACTAAGATTGATTGAATTACTTGCAGATTGAGCTATTTGTGAGGATCATATTGGTTGCTCAATCAGCATCCACTTCCTCTTTCTTCTTTTCTATCAGAAACCCAATTTTGTGAAAATATACCCTCCACACTGGCATGGTCACAACAGTGGGTCTCATTGTTATAGGTAATCTCATTCCTTTCACCAGTGGTGGTTTGGTGGTTTAGGAATGAGATGGGGAAGTGTCCGGGAGACCCTGTAGGATGTATCTTCTTGCTCATTAGAGAGAGCCACAGAAGAGAAAGTCCATCATGTGTATTTTGTTAGGACATGAGCTCTAGAATTGCCAAGGTCATCTTGTAACTAGCCCAAGAATAAAGCAAACAAGAGTGGAGAGAAGGATGAAATTGATGACATTATTAGCCATTGAGTCAATCAACCCCTTACTTTTGAACCTCTTATTATGTGAGCTAATTTCTCTTTTTATTGTTCTGGTTAGTTTGATTTGAGATCTGTATTACCTACAACTGAAAACACCCTTCTCTTATCTTCACATCAAATCAAGTTGAAAAGGACAAGACTTGGAGAATATTCATCTCTGGATCACTTAATCTTAGAATTCTCAGAGGGGTCACAATGCCATGAGAACTTATAAACCATTTTATGAAAGTTGTATAAACTCACTTTAGTTACATTGCAATGACCAACCACATTGATTCTCCTCTATTAAGTGAATAAATAAATTTCTTTTTAAATAATATTTTTATTTAAATACTAAATAAATATTAGAGCTGAGAAAGCTTTTTTAAAAAAAATGATATTTATTTTATCTTCTATCTTATTGATGAGTGGCTTTACATTTTTCATAACTGCTTATGCTGTGAGTAGGTAAGCAAGTCACGAGTCACTCTTTTTGCACATGGAACATACACACATGTACAGAGTGTGGCTACTGTACAAACGTGAAAAGTTAGGACTCACGGGCGGCACCTGTGGCTCAGTGGGTAGGGTGCCGGCCCCATATACTGAGAGTGGTGGGTTCGAACTCTGCCCCGGCCAAACTGCAACAAAAAAATATCCGGGCGTTGTGGCAGGTGCCTGTAGTCCCAGCTACTCAGGCGGCTGAGGCAAGAGAATCGCCTAAGCCCAGGAGTTGGAGGTTGCAGTGAGCTGTAACGCCACAGCACTCTACAGGGAGTGATAAAGTGGAACTCTGTCTCTAAAAAAAAGAAAGTTAGGACCCACATAACAGCTTAGGCTGCTATATTGCTCTGATACTGGCTTCTTCCAAAAGTAAATAGTTGTACTTTGCTAAGCATTTTTTGTTTAAACTCTATTCGTGAGTGTTGTGCAACATTAAATAATCCATACGTTTGCACTGCCAAACATGTTGTGTGAAGCACAGGAGGTGAAGAATGGCTTCTTTATGATAGCATATGGCAAATCTCGCTAATGAGAGCCATTTATAGTACTACACGTGGTAGTAGACAGCAGGTGGCTGAGAAAATCGTGCAAACATTTTCAAGTATATGGTTACTGATAATTGGTAAGAGAAGGTGAGGTTCTAAATGTGGAAGATTGGACCAGAGAGAAGAATAAAATGCAAAATGACAGTGGAAGAGACACAAAGAAAATACCTACAAGCCCCAGCCCACCAGCTTGTTTCTACATTAAGAAAGTATATAAATAACTCCATTGGAGGGCACTAAGCATGACATATTACCTACATGCAAGAGAAAGGTCTTACTGTGCTCAAACTACTAAGTTCCCTGAGGCTCCTTTCTTAATAGAGAATGGATGTAAGTGACTGGCTCACGTCAGTGTGGAGTTTAATTAAAACACTCAATGCTAGTCCGCAGGAGCTGAGAATGAAATTTATTGGGGGGAAAATATACATATTGACAAGTTTTACATGAGATTTTTTGCATCCCATGTTTAATGTCAAATGCAGGGCCGACACTCATAATTGTGTTTTGTGCACTGAACAAAGGCACCTGGTCCAAAGGGTGAGCAGAGGCTGCAATCAAAGCCACACTGCACTTGCCAAGTCAAAACCCTAGCTAAGGGCTATATTCACTGCGAATGAGAGGGTCCATTTCTTTCCACAATGTTACTTTCTTTAACTAAGCCAAGTGCTCTCCCTTGGTGGGACAGGGGACTTTTACTATTTCATCAAAGTTGGGGAGACATTTTAAAAAAATTACCCATGATGTTGGGGGTGTTTTTTCTAATTTGCCTGCATTGAGTGGACATCTTTTTCCTATTTGGCACAAAGTTTTATGTATAAACTAGCAACAGCCTTAAAAGGAAAGATTGAGTCTCTGTTCCTAAGATTGGACCACAGGAAAATGTTAACATGGTGATTGGCCATTTAGCTACTGACCTGTAGGGCAGTTTAGTCCTAAACTTTGAGAACTGTTATTATTGGGATAGATATGGCCTTATTGCCTTCATGCTATGCTAGAAATTTACCTAGTCTGCTGGTGAGAGGCTGCTGGAGAGAGAAATCAGTTTATAACCCTGAAAGGTAGAATCTGTAATCCTACCCTTCCTTTGCCACCCAGTGTTCTCTAGTCTTGGTGGTCTTAGAAACGCAAAGTGAGCAGAGTTGATGTGGAACAATTTTTCCTTTGTTCCACATAGAATATTAGAAATTTATATGTGACTGGAGAGGGAGTGAAAACAACACCATTGCGAGCAAAAACAAATTACACACATAGTTTCTTCCCACCCCACCTCCTTTCTCTTCCCCCTTTTCTTTCTCCTTCTTAAATGTAAGGAAGTATAAATTATAACTATATCCAACTGGAGATGGCAGTCATCACTCTTCCCTGGATAGAACAAGACTAATTTCTTCCTAACAAAAATTTATGTTCCTGGCATTTGTGATTACAAACAAACAATAACAACAAAGTTTTAGCAAAGATTTTAACTCATTTATTTATTCCCTTGCTTTGTCAATGTCAAGAGATAAAAATATATTTCTCAAATAGTTCTCTTCTTTACCCTAGTGGCCAATTTGATTACATTCCCAATAATTTCCCTTCCCTTGTGGAACATTGTATATTTTAACCCCTTACAATTCCCAACCACGGAAGACTATTCTTCCTTGCCCCTTTGGTAGTGGGCTTGGCCATGTGACTTCCTTTTGCCAGTTGCATTTGATCAGATGTAATAAGTGTCATTAAATGGTTGGCTATGACATATTCTTCCATTTACCATGAGGGTTATTTGTAGCCTGCATGTAATACCAATACTAAATAAACCTTTATTTTATAAGCTATGGAAATTGGGGGATCATTGTTATTGCACCAAAGCTGACTAACACAGAAATTAGTATCAGAAGTGGATATTGCTTAGCAAAATCCCTAAAACATGTAGCACTGGCTTCTGGTCAGAAAACATTTATTAAATATGGATCTATGGCATGGGGTAGTAAATATTCAATGTAATTTGAAGACAGATAGTGTTAGGTAGGTAGTTAGAAATCAGGTTCTCCTGAGACCTCCATCTGGTTGCCTCCCACCCTAATTTGTCCCAAGAAATTGCTCACACCTTGAGAAAGGATCACCCTATCAATCTACCAATCAGAACTTAGTGTGCCTACTGCAAAAGGATGTAGAATAAGGTAGAGCCTTAAAGGTGACCTAGAACAGCCTTAAGATTAATTATCTTGTGGTCCACCCCCCCCCCCCAATAGGTTCTTTGGGAGGTTCATGGGAGGTCCATATACCCAGTAAGATTCTGGTTCCAAAGTGACCTCTGAACTACAAGGTAGATCTGACCAGGTGGTATAAAAGACAATCACTGGCCATAACCTTTGCTTCCTTGCCTTTTCTCTGTCACAACAATGGGGGCCTGTTCGCGGTCGATGGCACACATATCTTGCTCTGTAAGCCTATACCTTGCTCTTACTCTGCAAGTCTATCTTTCTCAATAAACTTTTCTTCATGCTTGCCTTATTCTGGGTGTCTGGTCATTTTTTGGCCAAGAGCATTCCAAGAACTGAGAACCCAGGCAGCTGCCTCAAGCCCCAACATGTTAGGAGAGAGGCAGCTGCTTGAAATCCAACATTTTAGATTTCTAAGAAGTAGGTGGTACTCCTCAAAGTTGGGTATAGTTCAATTATTTTGGCGACTACCTCAAGCCACCATGACACAACTCTACAAAAATACGTTTAACATACTTGTGACTTTAGGTTAAGATATGGTGAAATAGAACGTCACTGGAGTACTATGGTTGTTATGAGATGCATTTGACAAGAAACTCCAAAGAAGAGATGAGCTTCAGAAAAGAATTGGCCAAGGAAGGATGAGGCAAAAAAACAGAAAATATATAAATGTTGAAACTTGTATAGTTGAAATATAAAACTGTTCCTCTTATCTGCCAGTGAAAGATAAAATTGAAACAATTAAAATTTACCTTTGAGACAAAGAATCAAAATAGGAGTGTGGCTAATACACCCTTTGTTAAAATCTCTAAATGGATGCCTCTCTCTCCAAAATAAATCCTTTAACCTGGGAAGATGGCTCAGGGAAAAGAGATAAGTTTATGCCTAACCTATAAAACACTGATAAGCTAAAACTACTTCTTTTTGTTTGTTTGTAGAGATAGAGTCTCACTTATCGCCCTCGGTAGAGGGCCATGGCATCACACAGCTCACAGCAACCTCCAACTCCTGGGCTTGGGCAATTCTCTTGCCTCAGCCTCCCAAGTAGCTGGGACTACAGGCACCTGCCACAACGCCTGGCTATTTTTTGTTGCAGTTTGGCTGGGGCCACCCTTGGTATATATGGGGCGGGTGCCCTACCCACTGAGCCACAGGCACTGCCCTCAAATTACTTCTTAAAGAGAGAGTAGGTCTTACAAAAATCGGAGTGGTGGCTGTTGACTCTTTGTCCTAGTCCATTTTGTGTTGTTATAACACAATAACATGGGATGTGTAACTTATAAATCATAGAAATTTATTTGGTGTATGGTTCTGGGGGCTGGGAAGTTCGGGATCAAGAGGTCAAGGCCTCTTGCTGTGTTATCCCACAGTGGGAAGTGGAAGGGCAAAAGCGCACAAGAGACCAAAGGTGAGATAACTAACCCACATTAATCCATTCCTTCAGCTCTTAAAGTTTCCACCTCTCAACACTATTAGTGTTACATGAATGTTGGGGGACACATTTAGACCATAGCACTCATGAATCTGACAGGAATCAAATAGATAGAAAGCAAACAGTGGAGTGTGTGTGAGAGAGGGAAGGAGAGAGAGGGGACGACTGAACAGAATAAAAGTACGCTGTTGGGTCTCTAATTTTCTATTGACAGGAAGGTGGTTGATAAAAATTTTCAGGCACAATGGTGAGCATTCTACTTCTTTAGATGTAGCCAAGGGAGATAATGAAAAAGGAAGGACCTCCCAGAAGGTAGAGCCAAAGCCATGGAGAAAAATGGATTGAGAGCTATTTCCAAGAAGACCTGGAGCCCAGTCAAGGATCGTTGCCTCCACCCAGAAGAGGCCTTTGCGACATTTGCCAGGGGGATTTTGGATTTTTTTTTTAAATTTCAGATTAATATTAAAGTACAGATGATTGGGTTACACTGTTTGCATTTGTTAGGTAAAATCCAAGTTGTAGTTGTGGTGTGCTCCTCCCCTAGGAAGTGTGCCTGTGAGGGGAGAGCTCACCAATCCCTCTCTCTTTTCCCCGTAGATGTTACTGCACACCTTCAGTTCTCTTTTCTGAAGAGGGGTTGCTAATGTTATCTTGTTCCTACTGTCCCTTGTCCACTCCTCAGTCTTGGGTATATAACTTGTGTTTGACTCTGTACATCTATGAAGAAAGAGTAGACATGCCCAGACTTGAAACAAAGACCATCAGGAAATCCTGGACTTCAGGCCTTCCCTCAAAATTGGATGGAATTTCACCTGTGGAGGGAAAGCAAGCAACTCTCCTTGATCATAAGAGTGGACTAAAGAAGATTGTCTTATTTTCCTTTTCTATTTCTTCTCCCCTTCCCTCAACTTGTGA
Organism: Loris lydekkerianus; assembly: GCA_963574355.1. NCBI lineage: Eukaryota > Metazoa > Chordata > Mammalia > Primates > Lorisidae > Loris > Loris lydekkerianus. The sequence goes on along the minus strand of CAUYPK010063836.1, from coordinate 20,772 downwards.
TTTGCAGTAACCTTCCCCACTCCACCCTGTTACCTTACAAGGCACATGTTTTGGGGAAATAAGTAAAAACCACCCAAACAAAAACAAACAATGATTATTCAGAGTGTTCTATACTGTCAGTTACCATCATTTGCACTTATTAGAGATTCAAAGGCAGGCAGGAGAGTGGCAAGGTTTTCTGGTGAAAAACAGGGAAGAGTTTAGGTATACTCTGATGTTGGCATGGGGACACTGTGAGCAGGCTAACTAGAAGTGGGACATGTTATAGGATTGGTTAGGAAAGCATATTTTGCTTTTTCTGGTTGAGCTTGAGTTGGAAGCAAGGGCAAAAACTGGGAATCTGGCAGTCACTGAAGAGGTTCTGACTGTTCTGGGCCAATCACTGCAGAGATTGTGGTTTGGCTCCCTGGGCTGGCTGCTGCAGCGATTGTGAGTCAGAGTTCTCTCACATAGGTCCAGCCATTATTCATCTGTATATTCAGTCTCTCTACTCTGTCTCATTGCCACTGAGCTTCGCAATGGGACTTTAGTCAGTGGGATGTGAGTGGACATGGTCCAGCAGACAGTATGAGAGGCTTTGTGTGTTTGGCTCTGGCCCTTCTTTCCACCTGCCATGAGAATGGCATGTCTCACATAGGGGATACAACTTCAGAATGTGAAGACATATACAGCAGAGCCATAGCCTACCCACTTCCAAAAACATCTGGAGTTGATCTGGAGCCCATGTGAAAAATTAGGAAAGAAAATAAACCTTTATCCTTGGAAGCCACCATGATTTGAGGTTCCTGAATTAGAGATACTTTGACAAGGGGATGGCTCTGCTCTTAAAAAAAACCTAAGTAAAGGGTTAGTATGTTTTTCTAAATACTAAGAAATAATATATTATAACAATGGATTATAATTATATTGCTATTACTAGTAAATAATATTTATAAGTAAATGATTTTAAAATCTTCATGTAATGCTATGAAGCAAATATTATCCGCTAGAATTTATCTCTAAAAAGGAGAACTATATCAGAAAAACCGATGATTGATAACATGAGACAGTAAGGGGATATGGTTGTAGGCAGAAGTATTCTTCATAATCAGAGGTAAGTTTTCTTTATTTTTTCATTGTTGTTGAACTAGAAAGAAAAGGGGAGTAGGAAGAGGAAGACAGGGAGAGGAAGCAGTGATGCTGGAAGACTGAAATTCTTAACATAATCCTGTGGTCCCTGTGGGACCTCCCTCCAATGTCTATTGCATTTGTTAAACTTATACAAGGTTTGGTTCAGGAAACATTTGATGAGGGTGCAAAGGAACTGAGCTTCCTTTCAGACTGATATGCTAAGGTAAACCTATAGGTGGAAAAACGTAAAAGTAGACAGACTCATAGGAGCATGAGTTACTGGAAGTTACAGAAATTTGTGGGCTGATTGTCACAGGCTGGATAGTTGAGCCAAGTTTAATTCTATTTCTCAGATGGGCTCTTCCTAAAAAAAAAATTGTATTAACAAAAGCCTATAAGCAAATATTATTCCCATTTTACTGATGAGGAAATCAATAGTAATGATATAAATCACACAGCTGATAATTTGAAAAGCTAAGATAAAAGTCTGATCTGAATTTCTGCAAAGGCTCTGCTCTTTCTTTTCTGCTGTTCTGATTCCATGCTGAATTTAAATGTTAGTGATAAATGTATAGCCTCTCAGAATAATTTTAATGAAGATAATTATGAAAATCTTACTTAAATTTCCATTTTATTAATGAAATTCCTGCATTGTGCCTTCTTTAATGTATTTAACAAATTAAAAAAAAATCACAAATTGTGTCACTTCTGGCATAAAGCCTTTTGAAGGAAAAGAATTAAGTCCAAATGCACAATCTGACCTGGTCCACTAGGACCGATTTCTCCATTTTCAGCTCATACCATACTCTCCCTCTGTCTGAATTCAGCTACATTAGCTTGTTCAAGGGTACCACAGTACTCTTGCATTTACTATACTTTTTTCCTAGAAAGTTTCCTAGAAAGTACCCATAGCTTCATACCTTTGTCAAAACAACTTTTCACAAAAACTAAATCCTATGTAACTTGCAGATTTCACTTTAAATGTTTCTTCTTCAAAGCAATCTTTTCTACCCATCTGCTCCCTTCAGATTAGGTCATGTTGTCTAGTTACCTACTTCTCTCTCTCTCTGTCTCTCTCTCTCTCTGTCTCTCTCTCTCTCTCTCTTTTTTGAGACAGAGCCTTAAGCTGTTGCCCTGAGTAGAGTACCATGGCATCACAGTCCACAGGAACCTCTAACTCCTGGGCTTAAGCAATTCTCTTGTCTCAGCCTCCCAAGTAGCTGGGACTACAGGTGCCCGCCACAACGCCCGGCTATTTTTTTTTTTGTTGTTGTTGTAGTTGTCATTTTTGTTTGGCAGGTCTGGGCTGGATTCGAACCTGCCAGCTCTGGTGTATGTGGCTGGCGCCTTAGCCACTTGAGCTACAGGCTGAGCCATAATTACTTATTCTCATAGCTCTCTGTCTTCCTTCAAAAGTACTTGTCCTAGAGGCTGTGTGTTTTACCCCACACCTGTAGCACTTTGGGAGGCTGAGGCAGTAGTATTACTTGAGGCCAGGATTTCAAGACTAATCTGGGGAACATTGTGAGGCTTCTGTTTCTACAAAAATAAAAATAAAAAAATAAAAAAAGACCAATTAGCCAGGCCTGGTAGCTCATGCTTATAGTTCTAGCTACTTGGAAGTGGCAGAATTGCTTGAGCTCAGTAGTTCAAAACAGTGAGCTATGATTGAACCATTACACCCCAGCCTGGGCAGCAGTGTGAGACCCCATCTGACAAAAAAAAAAAAAAAAAAAAAATTTTTTTTTCTTGTCCAATGTTGTAACTATAAATTTCCATGATTGTCAGTTTAATGAGAGGTAGTAGAGCTCTAGTAGTTTAAAAAAAGGTAGAGTGATGAGGCCACATTACCCAGATTCAAGCTGTGGTTTCACTATTTATTAACAAGGTGGCACTGGCCCAGTTATTTAAGATCTCTCTGTCTCACTTTCTTCTTCTGAATAATGGGCATGACATAATAGTACCTACTTCATATGAATGTTGTGAGAATTAAATGGCTCAATTCTTAGGGAGTGCTTTGAATTTCAGGGAAAAACAAACTTATTCTTAAAATAGATTGTTAGGAGGTAAAGCAAATGCAAAACAAGCTGGATATGTATAAGTACATACACTCTTTTTTAGTGCTAAAGAAAATTAGTAGACTCATAAAGACAAACAGATTGAAGATATTTTATAATATAATGTTCTCCTTAAGGCTGAATAGTATGGCCATTAAAATCTAGGATTCATTAATCTGATGGATCCTATGTGTAATTATGTATAATTGTTACTTATTAAACAATATGAACAGAAGATTATCAAAGTTGAAAGTCAAAAACTTTAAATAATAAATTGAGTTGAGGGAAAACATTTAGTTAATAGTGTGAGCCACACAGCACTCCATAATCTACCTGTATTGGATATCTTCATTTCTGGGCTCTACAACAATAGCCTCTTGCCTGTCCAGAATAGTCAAAACAATTTTTTAGACAAGTGTTGTGGGATTTACCTTACCAGATATCAAGGATTTTAAAATTAAGACAGTATAGTACTGTTGCATATATAGACAAGTAATGGAACAGATTAGAGGACTCAGAAAAAGACCATTGAAAAAAATGTGGAATAGGACACCAGTATCATTAAGTCTGTACTGCAAGGGAGCCAAGATATAGAAACAGCCTCCTAAGTGTCCATTGACAGATGAATGAATAAAGAAATTGTAGTGTCTGTACGTATATATGTATTTATATACACAATGAGATTTGGATGAACCAAGAGGACATTTTTCTAAGTTAAATAAGCAAGACACAGAAAGAAATATATTACATGATCACATTTATATGTGGGATCTAAAAAATCAAACAAACAGAGAGTAGAAAGGTGGTTACCAGGGGTATGAAGGGGGAGGAAATGGGCAGATGTGAGTTGATGGGTACAAATATGCAATCATGTAGGAAGAATAAATCCATAGATCTAATGTACAGCTTGAGGACTATGGTTAATATTATTGTATTATATATTAAACATGTGCTATAAGAGTAGATTTTAGGTGCCTTTAAACACTTGAGTGTACATATAGACACACACATACACAAAAGAAAAAAAAGGTAACTATGGAAGGTGATGGATATGTTAATTTGATTACCTGTAGTAATCATTTTACTATGTGTACCAAAACACCATGTTGTATACCTAAATATGTACAATAAAAATAAATTAATTTATTTTAAAGAATTAGTGGGCTAAGGACAAACTACTTAACAAAAAGTGCTGAAACAACTTGCTTTTCATAAGCAAAAAATAAAATCACAGTATACATATTTACAAAAATAAATTCAAGATTTACTACAGAGGTAAAAATGAAAAAGCTCAAAACTTTTATTATTTTTTATTTTATTATTTTATTATTATTTTTTTTGAGACAGAGTCTCAAGCTGTCACCCTGGACAGAATGCTGTGGCATCATAGCTCACAGCAACCTGCAACTCTTGGGCTCAAGTGATCTGCTTGCCTCAGTTTTTCTATTTTTATTAGAGACAGGTTCTTGCTTTTTTTTTTTTTTTTTTTTTTGCTCAGGTTGGTCTTAAACTCTTGAGCTCAAGTAATCTACCCACTTTGGCCTCCCAGAGTGCTGGCATTACAGATGTGAGCCACTGCACCCAGCCTAGCTCAAACCTTTTAAAAGAAGACATAGGACAGTATCTTTATTACATGTAAGAATGGAAGAATTTCTTATATAACACACACACACACACACATACAAACGTGTGTATGTATGTGTATATGTACATGTGTGTGTGTATGTTAGGGAAAACCCAGAAAAGCAGATTACACATTCTGCTTTCAGGGAGAGGATTGAAAATTGTAAGCAGATGCCCACCTACAGATGGTCTTCTTGGAAAGAACACTGTACAACTCTAAAGAAGCAACAGGGGCCATTTGGAGTGAAGGAAAAGGAGAGTTCCTAGAAAACCTATCAGACCTGAGCTCAGAGAAGAGGATTCTGATGAGAAGAAACAAGCAAAAGAACTCTGGCAACATGAAAAAAAATACTCCCCAAAGGATCTACAGTAATGGACCTCAACCAAAAGGAAATTGTCAAAATGTCAGAATTGGAACTCAGAATATGAATGGCAGTAAGATGAATAGAATTGAAAAGAAAGTAGAAAACTAACACAAAGAAACAAAAATAAAAATATTTTAGGAGATTAATGAAAAATTCACTAAAGAGCTAGACAATGTAAGAAAGAATATAATAGAATGTAAAGAAATAAAAGACTCACTTAGGGGATTTCAAATTACAGCAGAAAACTTCAACAATAGGCTAAACCAAGCAAAAGAAAGAATCTCAGAGCTTGATGACAAGGCTCTTGGCTACTCCAATCTTTCAAAGATGTAGAAAAGAGAATTTAAAAAGGCTGAATAATCACTTATAGAAATATGCAAACTAATATACAAACTATGTATATCAGGGAAAAGAAGAGAGAGGGAAAAGGATAGAAATCTATTCAAGGGAATTATTGAAGAAAATTAGCCTGGTATCACCAGAGATTCAGACATCCAGGTACAAGATGCTCATAGAACATCAGGAAAATTCATAGCAAATAGGACCTCTCTAAGACACATAGTAATCAACCTGGCCAAAGTCAAACGAGGGCGAAAATTCTAGAAGCAGCAAGACAAAAGCAGCAGCTAACCTATGTAGGAAAACCTACTAGGCTAACAGAAGATTTCTCAGTGGAGACCTTGAAAACCAGAAAAAAAACAAAGTTTCATCTTTAGACTTCTTAAACAGAACAATTGCCAGCTAAGAATCTTGTATACTGTAAAACTAAGTTTCATAAATAATGGAGAAATAAAATCTTTTCTAGGCAAGTAAATACTCAGGAAATTTGTCATTAATAGACCCAAAGTATTGGAAATACTCAGAACAACATCATACACGGATTGGCACAATAGATACCCACCAGTGTATAATCACCCCAAAACTAATGCTTATAGCTTATATAAAACAATAGCACAAGAGCAAAAACAAAGCAACAAAGTATTACAGTATCCACACGTCAATACCATTACTCATTTCATAAATAATCTGAGTGCTCCACTCAAAAGACATAGACTGGCCTAATGAATAAAAAAAAACCATAATGCAAGTATCTGTTGTCTCCAGGAAAAACATCTAACCCAAAAGGACTCCCATAGACTCAAGATGAAAGATAGAAAAGAATATTCCACACAAATGGAAACCAAAAGAGAATAGGTATAAGACACAAATAGCATGAGCAATTAAGGAAATAATTGATAAATAACTGCATTAATGTGATTTTTTTGGTCTACTAATAGTAGCATTAGTAAAGTGAAAAGGTATACTGTTCGGTAGAAGACATTTCATTTACAAAGATTCAGTATCCAGAATAAAGAACTCATATAAATCAGTAAAGAGATAAACAAGTCAACAAAAAAGGGAACAAATTATATGAGCCAGAAATTTACTACAAAAGAAAAACTCAATAACAATCAATGTACAAAAAATTAGTAATTGAGAAACTGCAAATTAAAATGAGATCCTCTTGCACCCATAAATTTAGCAAAAATTAAAAGTGTCATAATCACAAATTTTGGTGGGGTTTTCTGATGGGAATACAAAGCGGCACAACAATTTAGAGAACAATTTGGCAATAGCTAGTCACATGAATAATGTAACTCAACCCTATGACCCAGCAATTATACCTCTGAGAATATATCCTGGAGGCACTTTCATACGTATGCTATTGGTCAGAGTTCCTTTTTGAGGGATGGATCTATTCTAGCTAGTTAAGCAGGAAAGCATTTATTCTAAGTTACTGCAGTTTATAGTTATTGAGAGGTCTGAAAAGTCTAGGTTGTACTTTTAGGAATGACTACCCGAAACCACAGTATTGGCCCAATAAAGCAACTACTATGTCTTCTACGATCAAGAAGTCACTGGCTCCACAGCCATGTTGCTACGGCCAAGGTCAGTAAGGTGTCATACCAGGTAATTGTCATAATCAGGAAACTTCCATAATCAAAACACTGTTACTGCAACTGGATCCAGATGAATGCCATGCCTGCTGCAATCCACACCAACAAAGCGGAGATCCTGCCCTAGCTCTTGACATCTGCAAAGCTCCTGACTAGCCACTGGGACTCGTCCAGCACTGGCTCCATGATCATTCCTGCCAGCAAAGAGCACAGAAGGAGTAGAAGTGCCATCACTGTCTCACTTCTATTTCCCAAATCTTGTTAAATTGATAGACTCTAAATCATTTCCAGAAACTAGCTGTAAAGGAGAAGGGAAATTACTTTTAGCTTTCAAGCTTCTACACGTGTGAAGCTCTCTGTCATACATATACATGGCACCATATTGCACCTCTATGGTTATTCAGTGCACAAATATGCCAATATAACTAAGAAAATATTCAGGTTTTTTTTTTTCTTTTTGAGATAGAGTCTTGCTCAGTCATTTTGGGTAGAATGCAATGGCATCATCATGGCCCACTACAACCTCAAATTCTGGGCTCAAGCAATCCTCTTGTCTTAGTCTCCTAAGTAGCTAGGACTATAGGTGCATGCCATGATGTCTGGTTAATCTTTCTATTTTTAGTAGAGACAGGGTCTCACTCTTGCTCAGGCTGATCTTGAACTCCTGAGCTCGAGCAATCCTCTCACCTCAGCCTCCTAGAGTGTGAGGTTTATGGACATGAGCCACCACGTCCAGCCAAGATTATTCTTTTTAATGTAAAGTTTCTTCTCCTTAGTCAGATTTTATACTTATTATACATCTCTGGAGTCTGCTAGGACCTGACTCTATGTTTGGAGTGAATGAGAAGTGGAAGGCTGGAACATTGATATCCAGAATTGATATCTTCTTGCAAGGTAATTACTGTGGGTGTAATTGCATTGGACCTTCAAGCAAGGAAGATTTATTTAACAGAAGTGGGAGGGGCTACATTTGCTGGTTTGGAGCCCTCATTGGGACTTGGAGGTTCATTCAGATACTTAGAGTCATCTAATTCCATTCAAATAGCCCCATTCTCATTCATAGTGCCCCAGGCTTTCCTAATTAATCTGCTAACTTTACATAAGAGATCAAGTGAGAGTTCTGAATTTAACTTAAGTTGTATTTCAGCAAAAGTTGGTTCTGATTTTTAGTTATATCTGCTTGGCAGGTACAGAGTTAAAATTTGCACTCAAGGAAGAGATTCTCAAAGTGTGGACTCTGGACCAACAGCATTAGCATCACCTTGAAACTGGTTGGAAATGTAAGTTCTTGGGCTCCATACTAGACTCAGAAACTCTAGGGGGTGGGGACCCACAGTTTATACTCTAACAAGCCTTTCAAGGGATTCTCATGAATGCTGAAGTTTGAAAACCATTATTTTAATGAAATTATAAAAGTTCTCTGGTCCTCTGATTATGTACCAAACTAAGAATTTAAATGCATAGTTTGTTTTCTTTTTTTCAACTCTCCAATGTAGTTAGAATTAGCTAACTCATTCCATGTTTCTTTTATTTCTCACTCCTGCCATGGGTGGTTGTGCAGCAACCAGTGGGTCTGCCACAGTCTTCCATTTGATAACCACTTAATCCAGGCAAGCAGAGGTTATCACCTGTTGCTAATGACATTATCATTGCTTTCAAACCCACTTAGGTGAGACAACTATTCCAGAGGTCCAGTTCCTTGAAACTCTATTGTATGCAACCACACTTAATGCTGTCTAATTTACTAATTCAGAATTCCATTACATAGCACAGAATCCACATTGGATAGTTTTAACAATTGATGTATTATTAGTAGAGAAGGATCTAATTATTTGGGGACATGCATTTAAAGCAAAATTTGAGAGCATGTTTAGGAAAATGAATATTCATGACAAATGTGAAATTAGGTATAAAATTTAAATTTATTCATAATGAGAAAATGAACTATAAATTCCAAAAGGCCGATGTTTATCACAAATATCATAAAATTTAGAAAAGTAATACACATAGTATTTTTATTAACCAAATGCTCAGTATATGTTTACAATATTTTTCCTAATTTTTTTTTTACCTCATATACTTTTTAATTGCCTCTTTATTTGATAATGATCTTCTAGTACCATTTTTTTCGTGGGTACCAACAGTTTTTTATTACTATTGATAGTACAGAAAATTTATTTCACATTTACAACTCATTACTGGTAATGCCATGTAAATTCTTAGAGTTATTTCTAAAATTTGGAAAGTCATGTCAAATTTCTTTGTTAGCTCAACTGTAAGATTTGGAAGAATTTTCCAGAGATTAGTTTCTGGCTCTGTCAATTTTAAATCTTGTTTCTTTTTCACTGCCCACTCTTGTGGTGCAATGTGATGTCCAGATCTGTCCCCTTATGTCATGAATGTAGGTGATTCCACATAGTGGGCATCAGGAGTGATTCCAAACACAAAAATTTATCTGTTAATCCTACATAAACACATACTCAAATTTTTCAAAGCTGAATCTGCAAATGCCTGAGGCCACATCTTCAACACTGGAAATAAATCAAAGTATAACTGAAGGGGAAGTTCTAGTGAAAAGAGAAAATAGCCTTTGTTTATAGCAATTAAGATATGTTTCTTTTGCAATTTTTATAAAAATACACAACCAGGCATGAACCTGTACCATGAGGGTCTCTGAAATCTTTAGTGTCAGTCACTCCGTGGTAAATCCATCCGGAATTATAGAGTTATAACGATTTCCAATGAAATCATTTGGAGGATGAAAAATTAATTCTCAGTAGAGCTTTCAGGTATGTGTGTGACTTCTAAGGAAACTGTAGAACAGACTACTGAGGTTGTTTCTTTTATGACCAGGAAGCTGCTAGCCATAGAACTAAACCACCCATTACCATGAGCAAGAAGCTGCCACAATTAGGAAATGGTCACAATGTTAAGAAAGCTGTTGCTGCTGCTACCAGTTCAAACCTACAGCAGATCCGTAACAAGTCATAGTGACAAAAAGGATACACTATGCCTTGTACATTGGGCTTTTGCCATCGCTGTACACACATACCTCTGTGATCATGCTTACCAAAAGCAGAGCAGAAATGGCAGGAGGACAGTCTCTATCTTACTTCCAGATTGAAAGTATTTTGTGTTTGTCTTCGACCAAACCTAAATCATATGCGCATCTCTTGCTATGAGAGTCTTATGTCTTTTAAGCTTTTTAGATTTGATTTACAGAAGGCACACAAAGAGTATGAGACACTTCCAAGTAATATATTGAATATAAACAAGACATAGCAATAGCTAACACATATTGAATATTTACAATGTTATTATCCAAAAGGGGGAAAGAAAAACCTCTCATTGTTCATGGAAAGGGGAGTGGATACATAGTTAAAATGGATGAATTAGAGCTAAAGACATTTTTACGAATATATCTTAGAAGCAGAAAGATTGAGTTCACAAAAAGCAAGTTGTAGAAGAATTCATAAAGAATGATACTGTTCATGTAAGTTCAAAATAGAAAAAAATAATCTATGTAAATATATAACATGTGAGAAAAGAATAGAACTGGGCCTGGGAATAATAAATACCAAATTCAGGATGGTGGCACCTGAATGATACCAGGACGTTGTTACTGGAACTCTTTGATGGTATCTAGATTCAAGGCTACAGAGCTCCATCCTGGGAGCACCATTTACACTGAACACCGGGTGTTATCCGCCAGTGAAATCATCTCCTTCCTACTCTAAGAAGAAGAGTGCCTTCTGCAATTGCTCAGCTTGGCAGTGCGAAGTATTCTCATAATGCTTTATTTTTTAAAGCTGGGTGAAAAGAGTTTATTCTAATATTCTCTACAAATTTGTATATATTTAATAGGAAAGATTTTATAATAAAATATTCTATGAATCAAAACACAAAATTTTAATTTCATCTATGAAGTCCTGTGAATCCTGATCTGGAAAAATTGTCTCCCAAACCTGTGAATTTGATAATCAAGCTCCACTTTGAATCTCTTGCTCTTAGGATTCCATACTGGAGGACTAGATATACACTTTACTTGAGTGATATCTTCATGTTAGTAATTCATTGATATGGACAGGCCAAAAGAATCAGAGTGCTAATGGTGTGTGATAAATACTCCGGCTGCCAATGAAAAATTTAAAGAACTGAGTCATGGCACATTTACCAAACATTTTGAGGTCATAAATGTTAGGACTCAAGATTCTGGTAGTTGAACAATAATTTTTCTAGTTGATCTTTTTTGCAATTTTGTCTAAAATACAGCCATAATCATTGCTAACATTTATAGAGTACTTACTATGTTCAGGTCTTGTTCTAAGTGCTTTATACACATAATTCATTTAAGCCTTACGACAATTTTAGGTACTATGCTCATCCCCACTTTAAGTATTATTTCTACCTCCATTTTACAGATGAAAGACTGAATAATAAAAGTGATAAAGAATAGGTTCTAGGTCACATGGCAAAAAAAGTGATAGGACTGAATCCAGGTATAGTTGACTCATGTTAACGTCCCATTTCTAAGACCCACTTCCATAAGTTCTCTTTGAATAGCTTTTCATTGAGATACTACAGGTGTTTTTTTTTTCTTTCCTCCCTCATCTGACACCCCTTTACCCCAGATTTTTGTACCTCAACTTTTTAATACCCTAGGAAATATAATTTTCATCAAGGGAAAAAAGTCATTCCAAAATATTAAGTTGCGCTGGGTGTGGTGGCTCACGCTTGTAATCCTAGCACTCTGGGAGCCCCAGGTGGGTGGATTGCTTGAGCTCAAGAGTTGGAGAACAGCCTGAGAAGAGCGAGACCCTATCTCTACTAAAAATAGAAAAACTAGCTAGGGGACCTGGTGGGTGCCTGTAGTTCCAACTACTCAAGCGGCTGAGGCAAAAGGATTGTTAGATCCCAAGAGTGTGAGTTTGCTGTGAGCTAAAATGATGCCAGGGCACTCTACCCAGGGTGACAGAGTGAGACTCTGTCTCAAAAACAAACAAATAGATGAAATATCAAGGCTAGGCAGTAGATAGAAGGAGGAAATTCTGATGTTACACTAGAATTCAGTAAGATTTATATACCCCCCACACATGTATTTACATTCTATCTAAAAAGAATGTACCTCTAAATATTAATTTCATATTATTCACATTCTGGTGCATGTAGCCTTTTAAAAATTACAAATTTATGTCTTACTCTGTTTTGTGGTTTATGTAGCTCATTGATTAATTCTGAAATTACTTCCCAAAGCTACACTGAAGAGCTCACATCAAAGATTATCATCTAGTGCATTTCTCAGAGAGAAAAACGTCTAGCAAGTAGCAAAGTGTATTCATGGAAATATTATGTTTTAGAAAAACAAACAAATGCAAGCAGGGAGACCTTGTATCCTGGGTCAAAGATTGGAGATATTTTGTGCATTGTTTCATGGGTGTGGGTCAAAGGCTATTTTAATAGCTCATCTTGGAAAGATTAAAAACGATTTCTCTGAATGCTGACAGATAAGGAAAACTCACAGAGTCCCTTTACACTCGACCTTGGCCGGGCAGCAGCAGCCAGTGGGGTTAGAGGTTGTTGTAACAATGACCTGTATTACATAATGCCTCCCATCTGTCCACAGATGTGTGAGTTTGCGCAAATGTTCTATTAGAAGTGGATTACATTTTCATATTGTCCCAGCCTGTCTGCATTTGCTAGCCTATTTGCAATTTCTAAAATACTTAATCCATTACTATGCAACGTATGTAGATATATATTGAGAAATGTTCTCTGACTAAGTCCCTGCTGTCATTTGGGTGATACTAACACATGTTCTGTGGATTTTACAAGTAGAATACAAATTGATAAAGTAGGTATTGCAGGCCTCTTTATGATGACAGTGATGGTGGAGCTGTCTGCCTGGATCAGCTTGGTACAAACGCCTCTAAATGAGAATTACTGGTCTGTGGTCTGTGACATTAATTCTGCTCCAATCCACCCATAGTTTGATATACAAGGACAGAATACAGAAGAAAAGAACAACAGTAGCAAAACCAAAACCAAACCAAAACAATTTATAGCGACACTTCGCAGTTTTTTATTTTTGTAACTACTAAAAGAAATTTAAACCCTTTTTTCTTTCTTTTGCAACCCTGTCAATAGTGTGGCCTTCAGAGACTTGTTTCTAAGAGCCTTCTCATTCTGACACCAGTGATAATAGCACCTGTTTCGATCTGAGCTCTACTATCACCTGTAGTTTGGCTCACCCACTATTTGTATTGGCAGTATCATTTTCCAACTGGTTCATAGTGACTGAGTGCTTACTGACTGAATCAACTGCTGGTCTACTGTCAACTGTAGATTTCATGGTAGAATTTTAGTCTATTATAACCACTATTTATAAAGGAGAAATTCAATCTTGGAACTCCTCTCAGATTCTGAGAAAATTTTCTATAGCATATTAGAGATTTCATGTTGAATAATAGTAGCTTTCTTAGGCTGACCTTTTCATATGGTTAGTTGGAAAGGTTTGTATACTAAAGCTTGGTAATTTTCATCTTTTGATTTAGAAGTAGGATTTGTAGAAGATTAATTTTATTCCTTGACTTAAACTGAGAAAGGTTTCAGGTTTTCAGTATCAATTTTTGGCAGCCTCCTGTGAATGAATGGAGTTTTCTCTTTTTTCCCAGTCTCGTAAGCAACTATTCCATTCAGATGCATTTGTGCCTATAATACATTTCACATTGTTTGTCTAGTAAAATATGTGTGTCCCATATATTAAAAGGTTGAGAAACAGTGTCCTCTCTTTCACATTTTAGCATGTGCAAAACTCATTGTGATGTTATTGTGAGATTTTATTTCATTTCTATTTGAAAGGAAAACAACAACATCGAAGACATCCTGAAATAGCATTCGTTTGGCAGATAGGTCTCTGGCTTTCTGTCCTGATTCCATGCTTAGCTACGCCAAGTCCAGTCAGAAGAGGAGAAATGGTTTGCAGGTGTCATGGAATTCCAGTGTTTTCCTTTCACTGGGTAACCCTAGGAAGCAGAATTTCCATATTTGAAGCCAAAGCTGATTTATCCAAAGAAAGCATCCCTGAGTCTCAGGCCGAAAATAAGACATTTGGTTGTATGAGAGGATGAGTGGGGCAGTTGGTAACCCAGCAGGAGATTCTCCCCAGAGGAATTGTGATTATTTTCACATGTAAGGAAAAGGACAAATAAATATGAGTTTCAAACCTTGGTCTGAATAAACACATCAAACAGCAATGCATCCACCTACATCATTTGAACAGAAATCCAGTGGGGCTGCGACAGCATGAGAGCTACTTCCATTGACCTTCTTCTGCTGGGTGTTTCTCACACTTATTTGCTCTCTATTTTCATGTTTATAAAATGTGTTCCCAAGCCCTTTAGGATAAAATCAACAATAGTGCCCAGGGCTCTAGCAAAAGATTCCCAGTGGGAGGGTCTGAGCCTTTTGTTCCAGAGGATCTAACCCAACTGCAAAACTGACACAGAAATGGGAAGACCATTCAGCTAAAATTAAAGTCTTTGTTCCTTCATTAGTTAAACTTGAACTTTCCATTTCTGAAGTTCTGTTAGGTTATTTTCTCTAAAGTTCTGATTTAATCAAGGTGAACAGGGAAGCTCATTAAAAAATCTTTTCTCTCTTTTCCTCTCTGTCTCTCTCACTTATAGAAAGAGATTGCAAAAAATAAAAAAAATCCCATTTTGGAGGGGCATAGTTAATGTTCTTGATTCTTTTTGATGAAGTTTTTAGGAAATTCACCTGAATCTCAAGTGTACCTTATCTTTAATCATTAAAGAAATTTTTTCTTTTTAAAATTCTGATAGGGACTTTTGTCAGTTTATTGATCTCCTCAGGTCCATTGGGAAAGGTGAGGGGTTAAGAGCCAGGCCTTTGCATAATTAATGAGCAAATGTAATTATATAAAATTCATTTTTATTACCTTTGGTGGGGGGGGTATTGAAAATGGGAGTAAACCTCGGACTGGAAATCTTTATTACCCATTTCTAACTTTGGTACGAAACTTGCCATATGTCATTTCTAATACATGTCTGAGCTCATTTTTACTTTCTTCAGTTACTAGGAAAAGTGTAAGAAAATGAAAATACAGCCACACCCTGAGATTGAGGGTGTTCGGATAGGTGGTTCTGCTATCTCTGCGATCTTGATACTATTTCCAAATCACAACAAGAACTTATTGCCAAAAGCCAGTGAAACTTTGGCAGATTCTGATTTGATTCTAACTAGAAGTTGAAAGTTTTCTTCTCTTTGAGAATAGAAATATCTCCTCTTCCTCCTTCCATTACTGTTCCAGTTATTAAACATACTATTTCAAGTCCTTCTCTTTGTCTTTCTAAGTGGAGAGTTATAGGGAAAATTAAAGAATAGCTCAATCGATTGAAAAGAAATTTCATATTTTTTGAGGTTATTATATTCCTTGTATGACACAGAACTAACTCTATAATTTAACTCTGATGTGCAAATTCTTGCCATTCACTACAGGAAGTAATAAAGCTTCCATAGGACCTTCTGGTTTGAAGCAAATTAAAATGGCCTTTATTAAAAATCCAGGCAGTAATGAATGCTGGCAAGGATGTGGAGAAAGGGGAACTCTTATACACTGTTACTGGGAATATAAATTAGTGTAACCACTATGGAGAACAGTATGGAAGTTCCTTAAAAAAACAGAAATAGAGCTACCATGTGATCCAGCAATCTCACCGCTGGCTATATCTCCAAAGGAGGGGAATTCAGTACATTGAAAAAATACCTGCACTCCATTGTTTATTGCAGCACTAGTCACAATAGCCAAGGTACAGAATCAACTTTGGGGTCCATCAGTGAATGAACAGATGAAGAAACTGAGGTACATGTACACAATGGAATATTATGTATCCACAAAAAGAATGAAATCCTGCCATTGGCAACAACCTGGATGGAACTGGAGAACATAATGTTCAATGAAATAAGACAAGCACAGGAAGACAAATCTTGCTTGGGCTCCTATATGGGAGCTAAATATTAAAAACAATTGATCTCATGGAGAAAAGAGAGTAGAATGATGGTTACCAGGGGTTGGCAAGGCTAGCAGTAGGGGGGGTGGGCAAAGTGGGGCTGGTTAATGGGTACAAAAATATAGTCCGATAAGATGAATGATATTTGATAACACAACAAAATGACTATAATCAACAATAAGTTAAGATATACTTAAAATAACTGAGAGTGAAATTGCAATGTACCCAATGCAAAGAAATGTTAAATGCCTGAGGAGATGAATACCCCAATAACCCTGATTTGATTAATTCATATTGTATGTCTCTATCAAAAAAATACATGCACCCTATAAAGACATACAACTATTATGTACCCATAATAATTAAAAATAAAATAAAAAATTAAATGCGCTTATTTTTAGTGGGGAAGCGATACTGACCTGTAAGTGGCTGTAGCAAGATGCAGTTTGTTCAGTTTTCCTCTCTAGACCTCTTTTCTGATTCTTCCCAGAATGTCACAGATTTGTGTGCCTACAAGAAGCAGAGGGGTAAATACAATTAGCCATGGCGATGAGGGCAGGGCCCAATTGAGGGACACATGGTCACTCTCAAGGTAACCGAGGCTTCTCAGCTGCAATAGTGGCTGAACGGCAACATGAGCCCTGTGCTGCAGTATCTTCTAATTTTTCAAAGGAAGTTTGAATTTGAATTTTTTGAGAGTTAAATCTAACAATTGTTCAATGGTGCCAGATTTAAAATATTGTAGAATTGAACAAAACTCATTTGTTGGCTCAATGAAAAACAGGCTGCCATTTGTGACCTTTGTTTCCCCTGCCTCTGGTGGGCCTCATCCATCCCCATGGGCTTCATACATATAACTGACGGAGTGGGTATCTCTCCATAGCCCTTGGGAGCAGCTGATTCTCTTTACACAGCCTTTGGGCGTCTCTTGGTCTATTCCCTGGTATCCTTCACACTCTTAGGAAGTGTTGGTTCAAGATCTTTGATCTGTGTTGAGCTAATCTGCAACAAGTATGTGCAGGATGCAGACTGTATAGAATGGAGGCTGGTGTACGTTTACCATCCAAGTGGAGGGACGTTGGTCTCACCCCCAGCCTCAGCTCACAGGATGCAGACTGCATGGAATAGAGTGCAGTTACCATCCAAGTGGTGGGGCGCTGGTCTCACCCCAAGTGGTGGAGCGTTGGTCTCACCCCCAGACCACTGGGCCTGTGTGGTCGTCATTGCTCCAGGTACTGAGAAAAGGTTGGTTATTTTCTCCTTCCCCCTCTCTCTTTTCTTTTCCAGAATCATCAGTCCGGGAAGAGTTGCCCTGGGTTGATAATTAGTGCCCTTTGACCAATGTGTGCGTTCCCGAGATGACCTAAGTAGTGTCGTGGTTAGAATGTAGGAATAATCCTCCATTTTCTCTTATATGCTGTATTTTCCTATAGAATTTCTTAGAATCCACAATCAATAAATCCCACATCTTCAGTCTTTACTTTTTTTTTTTTTTTTTGAGCTCCAGGCCTGCTGCAAATATCTATCATCAGACTTTCCAAAATGGGATTTTTAACGTTTGTTTTCTCAGTTATGCTCCTTTGGTATTCTCTCTGCACTGAGTTTTATCACCATCTCCATTTGTGCAATCAAGAAATGTCATCCGAGATTGCTTCCTCATTTTTATACCTGAAGATTCTACCTTCTGCCCTCCCCCTCTATATCCCCATGCCACTGCCTGAGTTCAGACCTCTGTTGTTTCTTGCCTGTGCTATTGCGGGCTTTTACTAGTCTTTTCTCTAAGCAAGCTGTTCTGCTCTCTGCCACCAGGATTTCTTCCAAAGTGCAATTCTTATGTTTTCTCCTTACTTCAAAACTTTTAGTGGCAGTGCTTACGGTTTTAAAATGTAAATTTTCTAGCATGAGCTGCAAGCTCTAGCATCTTGCCGGCAGTCTTTATCGTCTCTACCTTAATTCTGTCTTTTGGTACAGTTATTCCAGACAATTTCTTTTCCTTAAATAAACCAGGTAGTTTTGCTTTTCCATGTTGTTGTCTCAGCTGTTCTGCTGCTTGAAAGGCTGTTTCTGTCTGCGGACATCCATCTCACATTGGGAGGAATAATTTGTTTGAGAAAACCTTAGAATTCCTCAGGGGATTTAAATGTTTTCTTCTCTGTATTGCTCCAATACCTGGCACATTTCTCAACTATTGAATTTGAAGCATTATATTACACTTTTTTTTTTTTTTTTTTTTGGAATGAGTCTACTTTGTTGCCCCATCTGCAGTTCAGTGACAAGGTCACAGCTCACTGCAACCTTGAACTCCTGGGCTCAAGTGATCCTTCCACTTCAGCCTCCCAGCTAGCTAGAACCACAGCATGTGCCTTCATGCCCATCTAATTTTATTTTATTTTTTTAATTTTTCGTAGGATGGCATCTTGCTATGTGGCCCAGGCTGGTTTCAAACTCCGCAGCTCAATTGATTCTTCTGCCTTGACCTTCAAAGTGCAGGGATTATAGGTGTGAGCCACTGTGCTCAGCCTATATTATACTTTTTAATAAGTATATCAATAACCTCCATGACTGGGCTGAATTAATCTTTTGGTGAGAGACCAACTCTTTTGAGAATCTGATAAAAACTACACATGTGACTTCCCTAGAGGAAAAACACCTGAGTGTACATGTCAAATCTCACAAACGATTTCAGAAAATTTTAGATCTCTTTAAAGTCCATCAGTTGGTCCTAGATTTAAAAACCTGTACAGGCCGGGAGTGGGGCTCCCCCTGTAACCCCAGCACTTTGGAAGGCCAAGGTGGGTGGCTTGCCTGAGCTCAGCAGTTCAAGACCAGTCTCGGCAAGAGTGAGACTCAGTCTCTACTAAAAATAAAAAAACTAAGTGAACATTGTGGTGAGTGCCTGTAGTCCCAGTTACTAGAGAGGGTGAGGCAAGAGGATCACTGGAACCCAGGAGTTTGAGGTTGCTATGAGCTATGATGCCGTGACACTCTATCAGGGCCACAGAATGAGACTCTGTCTCAAAATAAAAACACAAACAAAAACACAACAAACAAACAAAAACCCTTGTATAGAAGATGAATCCTTCATGAGTAGAAATGACCACATTGTTTTCATCTTTTTATTATGTTATTTATTGCTAGTGGGTATTGCTATCTATCATCACAATAATACTACTTAGCAAACTATCCCAACACTTAGTTACTTAAAACAGCAACCATTCATTCAGCTCACGATCCTGTGAGTTGCCAATTTGATCTGCATTTTCCTTTTGTGTGGGCAGGTAGTTGTTTACATATTGGTTTCATATTAGTGTTGTGTATATTGGATACATGTTTTCCCATTCTTGTGATATTTTATTAAGAACAATGTGTTTCAACCCTATCCAGGTAAACAGAAAAGATAAAAAGTCTCTACCTTTTCTTATGGTTGAGTAATACTCCATGGTATACACACACCACAGTTTATTAATCCATTCACGGGTTGATGGACACTTGGATTAATTCAATGTCTTGGCAATTGTGAACTGACAATTGTAGGGCAAATGTCCTTGTGGTAAAATGATTTTTTTTTTTCTTCTTCTATCTGGTAGATGTCTAGTAATGGGATTTCAGGATCAAATGGAAGGTCCACTTTTAGTTCTTTGAGAATTCTCCATACTTCTTTCCATAGAGGTTGTTTTAGTTTGCATCCCACCAGCAGTGTAAGTTTCCCTTCTCTCCACATCCATGTCAGCATCTGAAGCTTCAGGATTTTGTGACTTGGGCTATTCTCTCTGGGGTTAGATAATATCTCAGAGTAGTTTTGAGCTGCATTTCTCTGATGGTTAGGGACAATGAACTTTTTTTTAATGTTTTTTGGCCATTCATTTGTCATCTTCAGAGAAGTTTCTGTTCAAGTCTCTTGCCCACTTATAAATGGGGTAGTTTGCTCTTGATTAATTTGAGTTCTCTGTAGATTCTAGTTATCAGCCCTTTGTCAGATTTAGAGCATGCAAATATTTTCTTCCATTCTGAAGATTGCCTGTTTACTTTAGTTGTACCCTTATCTGTGCAGAAGCTTTTTAGCCTGCTCATGTTCCATGTATTTATTTTTGGTGTTGCTACAATTGCCAAGGAGGTCTTCTTCATAAAATCTTTTCCCAGGCTTATTTTTTTTCCCCAGAGTTCCCCCATACTTTCTTCTAGAATTTTATTGTTTTCTGTCCTAAATTTAGATCTTTTGTCCAGGGAGAGTCAAATTTTAATTGTAGTAAAATACTCATACAATTTAGCATCTTAACAATTTTTAAATGTATAATTCAGTAGTGGCAAGTACACTCACCTCCTTGGGTAGCTAATTTCCAGAATTCTTTTAATCTTTTTTTTTTTATTGTTAAATCATAGCTGTGTACATTAGTGAAATCTCCTGTACCCATTCTAAGATGCACCATAGATGTGGCCCCACCCATTACCCTCCCTTCACCAAAATCTCCCCCTCCATTCCCCTTCCTTGGCCCTTTCCCCATAGTCTTGTGCTATAGTTGGGTTATAGCCTTCAGGTGAAAGCTATAATTTAGCTTCATAGTAGGGCTGAGTACATTGGATACTTTTTCTTCCATTCCTGAGATACTTTGCTAAGAAGAATATGTTCCAGCTCCATCCATGTAAACATGAA
>CAUYPK010063835.1:0-10670 GCA_963574355.1 Loris lydekkerianus | reverse complement strand
AGAATTTTTTTTTTTTTATTGGTGCTAAATTAATTATTAATCCATTTAATTATAAAATTAAATTAAAACCAAAAAATGGCTTTTTTTTTTTTTTTTTTTTTTTCAGTTGCATTTAAAACAGAGCCAAATGAATTAATATTGGGCTTTGTCTCTGGTTGTTTCCTTGTATCCCCACTGTCATCTTAACTAACCTTATGAGAGAAGCCATACCTTCCCCTTCCTTTATATACTGCTCCATCCCAATTCCCACTGGACATTGTGCATAGCTCAATTCTTTACACAAAGTGAGCAATAAATAAATGTGTGCTAAATCAATTGCCAGTTCACTTGTCTAGAGGTTCATTTCTAATAGGTCAAATTCCATGATATCTCAAAGACTCAAACCCGCATTAATACCATTTTCAAAGTGGAAACTGAGTCTGAGGGCTCTGGAAATTTGAAGTTGGGACTTCATCATTCTGGTTTAAAGTAAATATCTGGCATAAAGTAGGCACTTAATACATAGTTATTGAAAAAAAAAGAATGAATATTGAAGTAATGTATTCTTTACCCTTGGCCCTAAATTCTTCTCCCCTTTACCATACAACAGAAGTCTCAGCGGGGAAGTCTAAGACATTCCTTTCTTTGTTTTTCAAGTGCTAAGAGCTAAAGGCATTCATGAGAGCCTCCCTTAGGCAATGGCATCCTAGTTGAATGCCATTATGCAAGTCTTTTCAACAGAAGCAATTGGCCTTTGGGTCATCTGATACCTCCTTTTCTGATGATTGTTCTGCCCAAGGCAGCAAAAAAACAGAATCTTCTCAGCCTTGGCTGAGTGGGCTTTTTGTGCCTGTGGGTGCAGACTACAGGAGATTCAGTAGGATGGGGCCACACTTCCATCTCCAGAGTTTGTAGGCCCTAAAAGTGAGCTATGACTGAAATTGTGACCTTTCTTGAACTGACAGTGGAACCTGGCTAATCTCATTAGGTTTGTCACTTGAGAACTATAAATAGAATTTGGGTCTCTCCATCTAAAAAAAAAATCATTTGTTTTCAGGATAACTATGTGTTTAGTGGCCTGGGTGAGGAGGAGACAATTCTGTTTTAAGCATGTTAGGCATGATTTAAAGGGTTTTTCTATTGCTTATAATAGATTTTCAGTTTTGCTATTGAATTTATTTGATTCTGCTGCTGGTGTGCAAGCTCCTGGTTGGGAGTGGGTGTGTGTGTGTGACCTTTTTAACTTTGTAGCACTTTAATGCAAACGAAATTTAAGGGGGAAGGGAAGCAAGCAAAACCAACCTAATGACAATGAAATCATTTTCTAAATATGTTTACAATCAAATATCTCCCTTGATAATTTGATTTGTAGGAAATGGCAGAGTGCAGCATTTTATACAGAAGCTTTTCAATAATTCATCCTCATCTCATTGATGTGCTAGCCTTTGGCTAAGTTGGTGAGTGCAATAGGTGCTCCGGCATGAGGGAGGAATTCATTTGACTTCTGAAAACAATGTACCCCCTGTCTGACCCACCCATCTAATGCTACTCCAGCCTGTGACTAGAGGTTTTTACACATTATTAGATTCTTATTGTGCCCCTTTCCAGGGTACTGGGGGCATTTGTGAAAGGTGTGAGTGGTGGCACCCAGAAACCAGGCTGTAGTCGAGATGTTCAGGCCTGGTTTATTTGAAAAGGGAGGGTGACCGACCTGGCCAGTGTAAAAGTGGCATTTGCACCTTGGGAAGTTAGAGACTCCTTTTATAGGGGGCTCTAGGGGGTGGGAAATTTTCACAGCTTGCCAGAAGGTTAGGGCTCTTTTGCTACAATGGTGTGTGTGTGGGGGGGGGGGGGGGAGCCAGATCCTTTGGGTCTTTGTTTTAGGAGGAAGGGAAAAGGTTCATGTGTGGCTTCCCCCCAGCAATTAGAAATTATATTTTCTCCTGATTTATTTTTTGGGAGGAGTTTTATTTGTACATATAATTCTTATCAAGCTATTCAAATGATTAAACTCCTTTATAAACACTGATGGAAAATTGACAGTCCCAAGTGTTAGTTTTTTGGGGCCTGAGGAAATGGAAAAGTGTAAAGTGGCAATTGAGGAAGAGTTCTCCTCTAGTTGAGAAGATTAGCCCCTCACCAGTCACAAGGGCAAATGAACTTGAATACATATGTAATCAAAAGACAGAGAAATGGCCAAGTGTGGTAGCTCAACCTGTAAACCAGTGCTTTAGGTGGCTGAAGTGGGCGGGTGGCTTGAGGCCAGGAGTTTGAGATAAGTCTGATAAATATAGTGAGACTCCCATCAACACAAAAAACATTTAAACAAAAATTAGCCTGGGGTGGCGCCTGTGGCTCAACGGAGTAGGACACCAGCCCCATATGCTGGAGGTGGAGGGTTCAAACCCAGCCCCATCCAAAAACTGAAAAAAAAAAAAAAAGCCTGGCATGGTGGTATGTGCCTGTAGCCCTAGTTACTGGAGAGACTGAGATGGGAGGATTGTTTGTGCCCAGAAATTCCAGGCTGTAGTGAGCTGTGACGATGCCACTGCACTGCAGCCTGGGTGACAGAGCATGACTATGTCTCAAAAAAAAAAAAAAAGAAGAGAGAGAGAGAGAGAGAGATAGAAAAAACTAGAAAACACCCCCAAGCTTGAGCTCCCATTCAAAAGTAGTCTTTTCCCTGGGAATTTGCACTCCTGTTGGTGGCTTGTCACAGAGCTTGTGTAAGATGGATTCTCACTGGCTCTTGGGTAGGGGTGGGGGAAATCCATCTCAAGCTCCTTCCTGGAGAAGAGAAAGGCAGGATGGAGGAGGAGGTGGGTGGGGAGAAAATGGCATGGCATATTTAATCATCTCAATTAGAGTCCCAGAGTCCTCAGGCAGTAGTAGTGTGCTGAGGCTTTGGCACTCAAAGAAGCCAGACAGTGATTACTTCCTTTGTAATAATAGACAGGAGACATGAAGTTTGCTATTGTGCTGCTGCTGCTGCTCTGAAACTTCGTGAAGCCATTGATCTGACTTCAGTGAACCATAATACTATTGATTTGGTGTCAGATCACTGGTAGGCACTTGAGTGACAGTCTGAGTGGATGGGATGTTACATTTAAATTGTCCTTTTGTTTGCTTTCTAGTTGTCAAAATCTCTTGATAGAATGTGTGCTGCCAAGTGCCTGTACAGTCCTTATTAGAGTTCAGGTGCCAAGATCATGTGCTGCATCATTAAACAAAATAGGTGGCTTTCAGCCAAATTTTATTAGTTAAAAATTTATACTATTTGGTGAGCCTGGTTTTCTCTGCCTAGCTCAGAAAAGGCACAGTTTTATGCCCTCTTAAGCTAGAATGGGTAGAAGCAAATCATCCTTCACTACCCTCCCATCCCATCTTATTGGCAGCTGGGACTCATGCCATCTCAGCCACATTTCTGGCTGTGCCAAGACTGAGAAAAGATTTTACTAGGCAAGAAAATCCAGCAGGTTGAAAAGTATGTTGGGCTATCACAAGGGAAATGTAGAAAGAAGTCTGACACATTCTCCCCAGGATATAGTTACAAACCAGGCCTTGTATTGGGCATGCACTGGGTATGTGAAGTGGTACCCCAGTGAGGATGTGATGTGGGAAAAATTGAGATGTGTAAGCTAGTGGAGAACATTCTTTGGTGGATTTCAACAGGTCATTATTTTCATTGAGAGATTCTGTCTTGAACACCCACTAGTCACGAGGTATGGAACTTAATGCTAGGGATGCAGTAGTAAATCAGAACAACCTAATGCTTGCACTCAAAACATAGTTTAGAATTAGGATTCTACATTAGACCAAATAAGTCTAATGAAGAATCCTAGATATAATAATAGAAAAAGGTAGGCAGTGTAATGTGGTTGGAAAGACCTGGGCTTTCAAGTCTGGTAGATCTGAGATTGAATTTAAATTAACTGTTTGTTCTTGAATAAATTATTTCTTTTCTTTGAGCCTTAGTTTTTCCCTCTGTAAAATAGGGATAATAATACTACATACCTCACAAGATTGTTGTCACAATGAAATGGGAATATGTATATTATTGTCCTAACTCATTGACATCAGTATGCACTTAATTGTAGTAGGAAAGAATAGTGGAATGGTGGTGGTGGAGGAAAGCATAGTGACAAGGATCCGGAAGATCATGAACAAAGATAAGGGTTTTGGTCAGTTAGGAGATTGTTGCAGTAATATAAGTCAGAAATGATGGTGACCAAGACTAGAAAGGTGGCAGTGGGGATAAAAGATAGGAGTGAGGGAGATGGTAACCTCTGTGTTTCTGACTATAACAATTCAGTGGATATTGGTTCTCTTTATGATTAAGGAAAAAGAGAAGAGGATTTGGGGTTAAATATGGAATATCTATGGAGCATCCAAGTGTGTATGAGATGCCCTGTAAGTATACAACTGGGTATATTAGTGCATAGCTGAGTTGAGAGGTCAGCCACAGAGATCCAGATTTAGAAGATATGAGCACAATGATTAAAATTTTAGCTATGAGATATGTCATTGTCTTTGTTCATTTGGGCTGCTATAACAAAATACCCTAACCTGTATAACTTATAAATAATATAAATTTATTGCTCATTGTTCTGGAGGATGGGAAGTCCAAGAACAAGGCATCAGCACACTCAGTGTCTGGTGAGAGCCTATTCTTCACAGATGATGTTGTCTTGCTGTGTCCTCACATGATGAAAGGGGCAAACAGGTCCCTTTGACCTTCATTTATAAGGGCACTAATTCCTATTCATGAGAGATCCACCCTCATGACCTAATAACCTTCTAAAAACCATACCTCTTAATATTATTATAGTGGGGATTTAGTTTCAGCATAGGATTTTGGGGGGGAAAACAAATATTCAGACCATAGCATTCAGGAAGAAAGGATGGAGTAAAATGAGAAGAGACTCAAGGACAGATTTTTTGAGGAACAATTTGGCAGCTTCCTCCTTCAATGCTCAATACTCTTTCCACTTTTCCAGACAGGAATTTATGGAGTTCTTTATGCTTTTTATAGATTTTTTCTTTTGTATAACTAACTTATAAGTCTCCTATAAAATGAGCAGGTAGCTGGCATTTCAATTATGTCTGCATTTTTTTTTTTTTTTTTTTTAACAGATGGGAGCACATAAGTGTAGGGAACTATCATAAAATTGTCAAGGTCACCTAGCCAGCACCAAACTCGGGACTCCTTCTTGCTTACTTGTCCATGTCAATGCCTTATTCATGATCCTTTTTGAAATGGAGCTGTCCAGTCCTTTGAACCTGATTATGGCATTATAAAACATACATGCCTTGATCTCCTTGCCTATAATGGCATAGGTTGTTATTTCAGGCTGTTCCTATTGGGAAGGGAGTGGGGAAAGGTAGGGAATGGGAGAGCTCTATTTTTGAGCATGAATTGTCACTATAGACAGAGGAAACAAAAGAAACCCATGAAAGATGATGATATTGTGCAGTTGGGAAGCAAAGAAAAAGGAGTCGAAGAGAGGAGAACTGAAAGAAGTGGAAGTGTTATTGGAGCAAAAAGGCACTGAGGAAAATACTGTTCAAAGAACCCTGCATGAAATGAGAATTCCAGGAGGCAAGACAAACAGAGAGGAAAGTGAAGGAGTATTTGCACAGCAAGAGGCTTGTTTATTTCTCCTTCAGTTTATTCAGTGGTTTGTTAATGAAGGCCCAGCAGCGGGAGATGTGCAGTCCATTTAAGAATGACAAGGACCACTAATACAGGATTTACCTATGCTTGCTGGAGGTGAAAGCCCCTGCTACTGAATTATTTCAAGTGAATGCACTGGCTCAAGTAGGAATCAGTTTTCTGGCTGGGCCACATCTTTGAGTTAATATCTCGGTGAATGGACAGTGGAAATAAAATCCTGAACTGGATTTTCATACTGGCCTAATATAGACTCAGACAAGAGACTGGGATGGAGATTGAAGCCTCTATTTGTTTAAAAAGGCATGCAGAATTTCAACAAGCTTCATTTCCATCATTGAGTGACTGAATTGTGACCCCTAATCACACTGCAAAGTTTGAATATGTTTTGTACTGGGTGGTTTATGGGGAGAACTTTAACCTCTTTGGCATAAGCCTTTAAAGAACTCATGCCTTACTGATCCTGCCCTTTTTCTGTCATCCCAAGACCCCCAGTGAATCAATAAATTTCAACTCCCAGCAACAGGAGGTTAAATACTGGTTGATGAGAATGTTTGTTTGCTTGGTTTCTCTCCTAATCTCAGTTCTGGGAGCAGGTGCCTGCCTTGAAGCTCTGGAGTCCTAGACCATCTCAGAAGAGCTAAAGTCATGAGTCTCCAACTCACAGTTTCTCCACAGGGTCTTTCTGCTTGGTACACTTGCCATAGCTTGGTAAATAGGGCTCACCAGCTAGCAACTGCTCTCTGGAGACTAGTCTGAGAGTCTCACCTCAGTCCCCAAACTAACTTGCTGCAAACAGACATAAAGCTTCTGGTAGGATCTACTGGAAAGGGCCTCTGTTTGCAAAAAGAATCATTAAACTCTAGACTCTCAGACTTTTATGCCCTCTTCCTCAGACATCCTTAAATAATGCTCTCAAGCACCTGGTCACGTTAACATCTAGAGGCTTTAAGCACTGAAAAGTTTATGATTCTCCCTATATGTGATGCAAAACTAAAAGTTATACTAAACTGTTAAATAAGTGTGGAAAGTTTAAAAATCTTCTGATTTTTACCTCATGACTGCTTTGCTTTTTAAATAGCAAATATAAGATTAATTTTATTTTTGGTAAATTTAGAGAATGTAGCTATAGCGCCAGGCTGATCCTAACAGGATCAGGGTAGAGAGAACACTTCTGCAGAGACAACTTGAACTGTATCTGTAGAGATTCCATATTTCAAAGCTCAAAACTTCTTTCTTCAACATCTTTTAGGGACTGTTTCAAACAAATAGGCTCTCCTGCCTGACCCTAGCAAGCCTATGTCATTATTCAAACTGGCTGTTTCTGTTCTGAAAGAACCAAATAAATCTTTTTATCTGCAAAGGCTAGTCCAAATTGTCTGAGCTACCTGGTTCCCTCTTTAAGCTTAATTAGAAAAGTCATGTGGTTAATCAAAGAAGGGGATAATTCTATACTCTAAAGTCATCAAATTCACATCTTTACTTGAAGGCATGGGTTGACACTTAGTTGTTGGTTGGGGCACTTCTACCAGAATTTTTGCTTGGCTGCCTAATTTTCATATGAAACAGTTTCCCCTTTCCTTTGAGCAAAGCTATTACTCAAGTGTAGTGGTTTGAGCTGGAAAAAAAGGATGAATTTCCTCAGTCCTTCAGTGTGGCAGAACAATCCATCATCAAGCACATAGAAGGCCCAAGGGAAACTACTCAAGGATTAGCCCAAAGGGGTATTTCTTGATTTGTTCTCTGTGTTACTTTTCTTTTTGTTTTAGTGGAGGTAAATGTATTGCTGTTGGGAGGCATACATCTTTCTACATGAACACATGAAACACCAACAACCAACTTCATTGAATCAGGTAAAAAAATATAAAGCCCCCAGCAGAAGGAAGCTATAACCAAGAATAATATATTTATTCAACTTAATCTTAAAGCTCAGTACTGATAGCCCTAAATAATGATAAACTTATTGGCATATTTCCACCTACATATAGTTCAAAGAAATTGAACAAGACTCACAATACTGTGTATTCACTTGCTAAATGATTCTTGAATAACATTGGGTACTACATAAAGTAGCCAGAGACTAGTCTTATGCTGGCCGGGCTTTATGTGTATGCTATGGGGACTGATGTGGGGGGAGTGTTTGGATGAATTCCTGTGCTGGACAAACACTTCAAAATCTGTGTTCCACTGCTTGTGGCTGTGCAGGGTTATTTCTATTTAAAGGAAAACACATTTTGTTTTTCAAAAGTGATTACCTCTGAAAGTCTAGTATTTGTATCAAATGCTATATATGTATGTATATATGTGTGTGTGGATATATATGTACATATAAAATATAGATATATGTGTGTATGTACATGATGGATTGTTTTATGAAAACTCAACCTATAAATTTATAGCATAAAATGTTTTTGTTTTTTTTAACTATCCCTCCTGCAACGAACAATCAACCACAAACATCGTTAATATATTTGACTTGTGTTTTTCAAAGGGGAAAAATTACTTTCTCATCTTTCACATTGGTTCTACAATCATAAATGTGGATACAGGCTAAGCAGGATGACTCATGCCTGTAATTCCAGCACTTCTGGAGGCTGAAGTAGGAGGATCACTTGAGCCTAGGGTTTCAAGACCAGCCTAGGCAATATAGTGAGACACTGTCTCTAAACATTTTTTAAAAATTCTCCAGGTAAACATTTTTTAAAAATTCTCCAGGTATGGTTGTACTGTCTTTAGTACCAATTACTTGGGAGCCTGAGGTAGGAGAATCATCTGAGCTCAGGAGTTTGAGGTTGCTGTGAATGATGATGATGCCACTGAACTCTATCCTGGGTAACAGGATGAGACACTGTCTGAAAAATATAGTGACAGAATTTCACAGGTACACATGGTAAAAGAATATAATTATTTCATAGATATGGCTTAACATATGATCACCAATTAACTGATAAGGAAACTGAGGAATGGGCAGATTAACTGACATGCCTAGGTGTGGTGGGTTGAATAGCACCCCCCTCTCTATTTATACCCATCCCAGAATCTGTGAGTAGGACCTTATTTGGAAGTCTTTGCATACATAATAAAGTTAAACTAAAGTCATACCATATTAGTGTAGGCCTTAAATGTAATGACTGGTATAATTCTAAGGAGGGAGAGGTTTAGGGACAGAGAGATATAGAGGCCATAGGAAGAAGTCCATATTGATAGCAGAAGCAGAAATTGGAGGGGCACAGCCAAAGAACACCAAAGACTGCTGACAACCAGTAGAAGAAAGAAGCATGGAATGGATTCTTCCATAGCATTATCAGAGGGAGCATGGCATGGTAAAATTTGATTTCTGACTTGTAGCCTCCTGAACTGTGAAAAAAAAATAAATTTCTGTTGTTTTAGGACACCCAGTCTGTAGTAATTTGTTATGGCAGTCCCACGTAACTAATACACCAGGGATAGACAGGTAGACTTATGGATTAGATTTGGCTTTTTGGAATGCTAGCAGAGTGTTTATTGTTCCAGGACACCTCAATGCCTCCATATTAGTACATCTTCTCCATCTACTATCACTCTGCTCAGTAAAAATAAAAAAATCATTATCCTTGGAATTTATGGCATATTGTGTTTTAGTACGTTATAATTATGAGGAGGTAGGTCACAGATTAGAGTTTTAAGGGAACAAAAGTATAAAAATCCAATAGATGCTGTCCAGAGGCAAAATTTGCTGTACTGGCCAATCTATGTCATATGGAGAACATATTCTTCCTTTCTGGTTTCCCAAACTGAGATTGTCTCAAAACAGAGTTGTAATGAGCACTAGTGATCTCTGTTGGAAACCTGTGAAATAATTATGAGAATGATGATGATAAACATTTATAAAGCACCCACAGTGCAAAGTTTACTGGTTCAAAATACATAAAAGATCTGATCCTGACTGTCATAATGTTTACTATGTATGTTTATAGTATTGGCACAGTGTGGGAGTTGGCAGTTGTGCTCAGTTCATGCTTTGAGCTAATCTACTTGGACAACAGACCATAATCCTGCATACTTCTGAACATCTTTTGTGAACTCTTCTAATATCTCACTTCCTCATGATTACACTGTGCTTGAAGACCATAAAAAGTATGGACTCTGGGCTGTAGTCATCTCATGGTTACATAAGAAGAGCCTTACTGAGAATGGAGCCTACACAGAGAAAGCAGAATTTCAAGAAGAATCATGTATCCAACCATGCCTGAGGACAGTCCCACTGCTGAACTTTTCAGCTGTGCCATGACCATGATCGGTGCCCAGCCGGACCTCCGTAAGAGCTGCGCCACGATCCCCAACCCGTGAAAAACACCCATTAGGCCTCCGCATGCCCTGACCAGGAACTGCAGGAACTGCATACCCCACGTCCTCCCACCTGTACCCTCCCTGCCTCCACATAGGCCTGCTCATCTGGCGAGGGACTCTGGTAGCCGCGTGCCCTCCGGTGCCCTCCCTGCCTGTGCGTGGAGCCTTCTCCTGGCCAGAGACTGCTGGAGTCTTGGGCTCTCTGTGCCAAAGTCACTGGGTGCCAGGCACTCCCAGAACCATGTGCACCACCCCCTGCCCTGTTGCTGGATCCGGGTGTGTCACACTCTGGAGCTGCTTCCACAACCAGAACTCCCTGGCTGGGGCAGCCCCAGAGAAACTACACAGGGTCACTCCCTACAAGGATCTGCAAAAATAGAGTGATACTGCTGGGGTCTAATCTTAGAGAGACACCCCCCCAACACTGAGGATGGCCAGAGGCAATGGTCAAAAACAATCATGAGGAAAAATCAACAGAAAACCACTTCAATATGAATAACCAGAGTAGATCAACTCCCCCAAGGATCAAAGGGGCAGAAACAGCACAAGATCCCATGCACAAACAAATAGTGGAGATGTCAGAAATTGAATTCAGAATCAGAATAGCAAATAACATCGAATTAGAATTCCAAGCAGTAACCCAAAAGATATCTCAAGAATTTAACAAATTCAAAGACCAA
The DNA here is from genome assembly GCA_963574355.1 of Loris lydekkerianus. NCBI lineage: Eukaryota > Metazoa > Chordata > Mammalia > Primates > Lorisidae > Loris > Loris lydekkerianus. The sequence goes on along the minus strand of CAUYPK010063835.1, from coordinate 11 downwards.
ATGACCAAAGA
>CAUYPK010063832.1:0-19173 GCA_963574355.1 Loris lydekkerianus | reverse complement strand
GAGGTAAAGTCTCCATCTTTCTTTAAGGCTGCATAATATTCCATGGTGTACATATACCACAATTTATTAATCCATTCGTGGATCAATGGGCACTTGGGCTTTTTCCATGACTTAGCAATTATGAATAGGGCTGCAATAAACAGCAGGTAGAGCTTAGCACTCCCCTACTGGCTTGATCTTTCCCTTTTTGTGGGATGGAGATCCAACCCACAGGTACCCTTCTCATTGAATCTCAGTTTGAATCGAACAGTAGAAGCTATTCCAGCCCCCACAGAACTACAGGATTTCACAGAATTGGAAATTTCCAGGCCCCAGGAAGTCAAGTCTACAAATTCCTAAGAGCTGAGTCATCATGTAAAGAACGGTCTCCTTGGGGTCTCCTTGAGAAGACCTCTGTTTTCCTAGACCTCACCTTTCCTAGGTATCCTCTCACAGAAGTAGAAATACATATCTAAATTTCATTTATGTTCCACAAACTAGCATAAGAAAAAACTTTTTAAGTTTTCTTTTTGGTACAGAAAGATAGCAGTAAAAATGTTTAAATATAATATTTACTAAACCTCCTAAAGTACAGAATCTACCACCAGAATCCTATAAGGGGAATGCCACATGTAGTTAGAATCATTTCTGGTTTTGCAGACATCAATTAGGAAAACCATTAGCACTGTGTTTTTACTGGCAACTGCTACCACGGATCTAGAAATTTGGTTTCATTTTCACAAATGAGGCAGCTAAGGTTGTTTTATGCTATAACATACCTCAAAATAGTACCACCTCTTAAGGAACATCCTACGTCTTGGAGACATTGAATGCCGCACAGGAAATTGCATCTTTATTCTGTGGGAAAAAGAAAACTATCACAGGACATGCAAACCCATGAAAAGGCAGGAGGTAGGGCAAAGAGAGAGAGAGAGCAAAGAAAACAGAGAAAGGGGTGGCACCTGTGGCTCAAAGGAGTAGGGCACTCTATATACAAGAGGTGATGGGTTCAAACCCAGCCCCAGCCAAAAATTGCAGAAAAAAAAAGAATAGAGACAGGGGTAAAAATCTTAAAAGAGAAAACTATGACTGCTATTGGACTATAAAAATAACGATTCTGGTTTTATTGTGAAATATTTTTCATTGCTCTTTTGGTTATACTTCATACATCTTCTTAAGAAGGAAAAAATCACTTAAACGTTTTGGCAGATGGTAGAAAGCTAACCTTACGCCCTCAGTAAGAGGGCAATTAATTCAGACAGGATTCAGCAGCCAGTTGTAACCTTTGATCCTTAAATTCACTTGCTGACAAATCTGATTCGTTGCTACTCGGTATATAACTTTTCTACACTGAATCATTTCCATAATTATTTTTGTAGCTCTTTTTATTGTATCTATAATTATTGCTTTATTTAAAATTAAAGTAAGTCTTTTTTACCACATTTTGAAAAGGATTTTTTTAAAATTTCCTTTGTCCTGTTGTTCTCAAATGTGAGGACTGATCAAATCTGATATATTAATACTTCTTATATTTCAGTATTTCTTACATGCCAATATTCCCTTCTCCAAGAATATACTCAAAACCTGTATATCCTTATTCAAGGTAACCTGATAATTTCCCTTTGAAAGACAACTCTGAGCTACCCACACCCAAGCAGCTACATGCAGTGTGCCAGTTTCACAGTTCGACAAGAAGGAATTGAAGAATTTCAGGATGATAAAGAAGATTCTTTATTTGCATTGAGAAACATATTTAGAAAGTGGAGTATTTCTGGCTTGTCCTTTCACTGCCACAACTGACATTGGCCTGGATCTAAGGAAACTGGGACTAATGATACATGATTTCATCAGCCTCGTGGCATTTGAGACAAATAGGGTGTAATAAGCATAGAATAAATAAACTAAATGGGAAGGACCCAGAAAGAAGGACTACTGTCGATTAACAAAACCAATGTCAAAAGAGCCAGGCAGGTAACACAGATGAATGAATAGGGCCCCTTAAGTACAGGTGCACAGCTGAGTGGACAGAGGGGATGATGGCAAATTGGAAAGAGCAGGGCCTGTCTAAAGCAGTAGACTAATCTGCTGAGATTATAGTGTATACATTTTTTAAAGACAGCAATTCATTAAACATTTATTAATATATCCTTATTCTACACTTGTTTCTGAGTGTCATCATCAGACCCATAGCTTTAAAAACATTATATGCAAATGAAAGAAAATGGTATATCCCAGACCAAAATGCTTACCTGAATCCCATGCTATCACAACCAGCTTCCTAACTGACATTTTCACTTGGACATGCATAAGGCATCTCAAATATAACAGTCTTGATTTTCTCCTCTGAAATCCAGATAGGATCTGCCCTTATTTTGTTCCCATTTCGGTGCACGGCTCCTCCATTTACTGTTTCTCAAGGGAAACCTTAAAGTCATCCTTGATGTTTCTCTTTTTCCTGTCCTCAAATCCATCAGGAAGACCTGTGGGCTCTACCTTGGAAACATACTCGGAGTCAGATCACTCCTCTCCGTACCCAGCACTCAGCTCCCAGGTTATCTCTGCCCCGAATGATTGCAAACTGCCCTCTTCACTACCTCCCTGCTTCCACTCTCGCTTCTTTGCAGTCTTTTCTCCACAAAGCAGCTAGAGAGTCTTTTAGATAATGAAATAAATAAAAATTGTAAAGTGCTACAGAAACATTTAGCTCCAAGATGATCCAAGTGGAAATCTTTTTTAAAAAGGCTAATCAATACTTCTCTGCCTGGAAGATGACCCTCTTTTTTCTGTCTCTCTGAATACCACTAAATACGTTCATCAATTATATCACAACCACTGCCGTAGAGCACTTTATCATCATCTGACACACTAGAATTGTTCTCGTGTTAATTGCTCACTTGGTACCTTTAGAATGAAAGCTCCCGAAGGGAGGCTCTGTCAGTGCTCTTCACGGCTGTGCCCACAGATGCTGATAATGGAACTGTGCCGAGCACACAGTGGCTGCTCACAAATGAAGGCATGCATGAATGTGTGTGGATGGATGAATAAATGGATGGATGGATGGATGGATGGATGGACAGACGGATGGGTGGATAGATAGATGAAGAATTGCAATCTAAATCCAAGCCAGGCATGGCGGCTCATGCCTATAATCCTAGCACTCTGGGAGGTGGAGGTGGGTGGATCACATGAGTTTTTCTAAAAATAGAAAAACTAGCCAGCCATTGTGACCAGCACCTATAGTCCCAGCTACTAGGGTGGCTGAGGTAAGAGGATCACTTGAGCCCAGGAGTTTAATGTTGCTGTGAGCTATTATGCCACAGCACTCTAGCCTGGAGAAACAGAGTGAGACTCTGTCTAAATATTTATAACCATGTATGTAATTATGAAACGTATGTTTTTCCCTAGCACCTGTACTCCATGGTGCTAGGTCATGAAGGGCCTTAGGAGTTTACCCAGAGCAAACTAATGTGGCTTATTGAAGTGCCTAATATATTCTTCAGAAGTAGTATGCACCAGGAGACTCTGAATCCAATTACAACATCATTTAAAAGCTAATGTGTAAAACCTTCAGAGCAGAGTAGATGGACAAGCTGGAAAGACATAATGGGTTGATCAGTATAATACCATGCTTTGTATTACATATGGCACATGATAAATAAGCAATAACCGATAGCAAGGTGCTGGGAAATGTTGAGTAGGCAAACGATGACAGAGGAAATAAAAGAAAGGAAAATGAACCTGTGTAGGGCTACCAGTCTATATGCCCATTCTCCCTCCATCTTCCCTCTGTACTCAATATTTACTTAGAAAATTTTGCAATACTTTGAAATCTTCCGACTGAACCTGCTCGACATATATGAGGAAAACACTCTCAGCAAACTTTTACGTGGGTTTGACTGCAATTCTGTTGTTTACAGCAACAGTGGTCATGTTGCTCACTGTTAACTCTTATGAAAAAAAAAGAATAGTCCTGAAGGTAAAATCAGCCAATTTTCAATGACTGCCTCCAAGTGTTAGGGCAAGATCTCTTAGATTGTTGTTTTAACAACTGTAAATTGTAAAAATGTACATTTTTCAATATACTTATTCATAATAGCACACCTAGGATAAAAGTTGAGATTACTATTGAAAACACATTTTGTTGGTAAAACCTCACATTTATCGAGCAATTATTATATATTTGAGAATCTTTTAAATGCAATACATGCATCAAATCATTTAACCTGCACAACAGCTCTAGAAAGGGCACATTCTGTTATTATCACCATTTTCCAGACAAAGACGCTGAGGCCCAGAGAGTCTTGCTTGTTCAGTGGCAGAGCCACGAGCCCTTACAATCTGACTCCAGCACCTACGGTTTTTTCCTTTCAGTTATTTTGCTGTCAATATATCATCATATTGGCCATTCATGTACTGACATTTATTCTGTGGTTAGGGCTAAGTCTCTTACAAAGAGTTCTCTCTGTTGTTTTATATAATGGAATACTATTTTTTTCTGTATTTACAGTAGAAGCAAATTCTGTTGTGTTGCTCTTTGAATTGAACAATCATACTGAAAGTGAACTCAATAGGGAAGCACTTACATATAGATTTAAATATGAAATAAATATAAAATTGTGATCAATATTTAATCTCTTACAAATGATGGGCTTATTTCCATATCCTGGTGAGAAAACCTCAAGAGACCCGACCAGCTGACAGAGAAGATGACTGGGAAGGGAACAGAGATAGGTCAAGTCTCTCCAAAGTAGTTCCTAATGCCTTGATTCTTTGCACTGAGATTATTTATAGTGCACACAGCTCACCTTCTGAGTCCATCTTGCTATGTATCCTTATTTCCACATTTCCACATTTCTATAGTTTCTTACACCTTGATCAATGTGCTTATTGGCTGATAGGCATTTCTCACTATCATTTTACACTTAGAAGAAGTTAATAATTTATACACAATTTTATTTTTAACATTTTATGTATTGTTTCATATTTAAAGCACAAATAAAGAATGGATTTATATTTTAGCATCTTCCATAAACAGACTTTAACATTATTTATATCTGATAAACATGAGGTAAAATGCTATATACAAACGGTAAAATTAGAGTTTAGACAGATAGCAAAGCCACTTGGTTTGATTTTAATAATAATGAGCAAATCCCTATATTTCAATGAATGACAATTGACTATGTAGTAAATCAATGAATGACACTTTATATTCTCAATTCTATTCTTGAAAGAGAGGTAAATATGTATAGAGATACTAGAGAAATACATGTACATTCACAAAAATGCATAATCATATGTGCCTGTTAAGGAGTGTTGCTTAGAGAAATTTACATCGGAAGTGTATGACCTTTAGAAAATTAATGTGGGTCCTTTGTGAGTTAGGAGTAGAAATGGCAAATGATAGGGGTACTTGATTCATAAGAACTTAACTGTTGGTTTGTTCATTTTCTTTTTTAACAAATTTTTAGTTCAAAAAGTAAGCATAGGAAGGATAGGAGAGAAGGAGGTAGGTGCTGGAACTGTTAAGGATCTAATGATACAAGTACGAACACCAGTGATGAAATGGTGAAGAATTCCACACAAATGCGTGCGTGCACACCCTCTCACAAATAAGTAAAACTAGAAATCTGAACAAGATTGCTAGATTTATATCAATTTAATATCCTGTCTATAATATTATGGGAGAGTTTTGCAAAATGTTACCATTGGAAGAAACTGAACCAAGTATCCAAGGACTATCTATGTAGTATTTCTTATAATGACATGTGAGTACCTGTACAATTACCTGAATGAAATTTTCAATAAAAACTAATTCTATAATTTGAAATGAACTTTGTTGAACAGTGACTCGAAATAAAAACAAAATTAATTTTAAAAAACTTACATTTCATCCACTTAACTCATTTTTAAGGCCACTATGTGTACCTTATTTTAAAAATACTACATATAATTATTTCAATTGTGATAAACTTTTGTTAAATACTCTCTTCTAGGACAGGTCTCATTTGTTAATTTTCTAATATGTAGACATATTTGTTGCATGGCTTGTAACTGAAAAGGAGACAAGTACATATAGCAGGTACATGAAAAGATGATTTTTTAATATGAAGTAGAACATGTAATGTTTTGTTGTACTTCAAAGTAGGAAAAAAGTAATTTTTACCTCTATAGCAGGTACCTGGGGGGCATCATTTTTTATTAAAAAGTAGACAATGTAGTGTTTTATTGTACCTCAGAGTAGAATAAATGTAATTTTTGCATAAAAAACTACAACTGTCTTTTAAAATGGATGGTAACAATATTAGAACAGTGTTATAGAACATTAAGAAAAAAATAATAAAATTGTTCTTATTAATTATTTATTTTATCTCACATTAATGTTTTTGTTTTAACTTCTTTTAGTCTTATAATAATCTTCTAAGATCTATATCATAATTTTCCTTATTTTATAGATAAGAAACCTGAAACCAAAAAGAATAAATACTTCTGCCAAAATCAAATATCAAGTATAGTAAGATACATATATATGATACATAAGACAAATGTAGTAAGATGCAGTATGTTGAGATCAAATATATGAAAAGTAAGTGTCACGACTTGAATTGAAAACAAAGCAAATTTCCTTTGGCCTTTGACTATCTTCAATGTATGCGATCCTAATGTAAATTCCTCCTTTACTCAAAATATGGCTATATTAGCTAACTAAAATATCAAGATATTAAGCGTTGATCAGAATTATAAGAGAACCAGTAGCACTGATTAATTTTTGCTACCATTTACAACTTTAAATGAACTGTCATGACAACTTGGGAAATCTGTGGTCCACAGGGAAGAAAGTAAAAAACAGAAATCACCATTATAGCATTTCCTATGGCCAAGAAGAGAAACAACCAAAGAAACAAATTTAAAGAATAAAGTAACAGTGTTTTGACATTCAATTTTTCAATAGCTTTTTAATTATTAATATGTGTTAATTATGGCATGATGCTAATGAGATCAAAAGCACAAGTTTACAAGTTTGATTTATTCATCCAAATATTTTTTAAGCACAGCTATGTGCAAAGCAATATTCTGAAGGCCAGGAGAAATATGGAAATACGTAAATTGCAGTCCTTGCCTTCAAGGAGCTCAAAATCTATGAGAAAAGATAAGCAATGTAGGTAAATAAATGCAGGGCAAGGCAACATACAGTGATATTGAAATAAATAGGAAAAATAAAATACTTAGTAGATGAGTATGAATACTTGGAAAGCTGTTCAGTTGTGATACTTAACTGGCTTCAAGTCAATAAAAGGTAATGCACAGACTTACAAACTCAAAAGATCACCATAGTGGAAGTTGCAGGCCAGGTTGGCTTCAATGGCTCTACGGTATAGTATACACCAAGAACAGTTTTGTTTCTCTGAGTTTCTTTCTATTGCAGCAAATTTCTTCCAAAGGTGGTTAACTGTGTGGTCACCAAATGGCTACCGAGAACCACAGTAAGAGGGTAGGGATGACAGAAAGAAAAATTAGAGGATGAATGATTGATTAAATTTCTTACCCCAAACTTCAACGAAAGCTGTTGGTTTCCTTCACGTAATTCTGTGCTGATCCTCAGCTAATCTCCCTAACCAGGGGAATTCCATGTATGAAGGTGTCTTAGGCCTTGATTTCTCATGACCCGTCCCTGAACAATTCTTGGTTGAAGGGGATGTGACTGTGTCATTCAGATTGGCATCAGCTAATTGGGGTTCAATCTTAGGGAAGTTGGACTGGCTTAATTCCACCACAAACATACGGCTGTTAGACAGTAAGGGTGCTGAAGAAAGAATACTAGGTCACAGTCAATGCCGTCCGCTCCAGCCTGCTCCATACACCCACATACACTCTCCTGCCCATGTGAAAGCATTCTTGGAAGAGCAAGAAACAAATCTATAACAATTTAGTCGTTTATTTTACTTAATTAATGTATTTTTATTTCAAAATATTAATAGGTTATAAATGTTTTAATTACATGGATGCAGATGTCAGAGCCTTAGGTGTGCCTGTCACAAGGATAAGCATTCCTTGTACTTAATAGGTGAGTTTTTATCCCTCAGTTTCCCCTCATCTTCCCCCTCCTTCTTAGTTTCCATGGTTCTTTAAGTCTTTTTGTGCCTGTTTGTAACCATCATTTGATTTCAGGAGCCACTTCAAGACCTTTTATTAAGTTAAGGACATCATTATATTCAAGTTACTGAAGGGAAGAAATGATGAAATGTTATTCAAATCCCCTGGCCAGTCATTCGGTTTCAGACAGGGAAAGGTGTTCCTGGAGGCAGAGCTGGTTTGGCTCCTGCATTCTGTGAAGCATCCCCCCCTTCCTCTCTCTACTTCCCCATAGAACCTCTAGAAGTCAAGTTTTCAAAACTGGAACTGATCAGTTTTGTGAGTGAGGGTGTGTGCCTACCGCGTCTTTAGACGTTCTATTGTAGATAATGAAACAACTCTTTGTGTCCTGTGTTTGTGGAGAAGCTGCCTCTCTTAATATCCTCTTGATATCCTGGAAATACTGTCTTTGATGCTCTTCAGAGGCCTTTGAACCAGCTTCTGATTCCTGTCACTCATGGGAGCTATCTGAAGGTTCAGCTCCACTGCTATCACCTCCCAACTATCAAATTGGATTCTACCCTCTACATTCCCATTTTCCACAGTGTGTCCCTTTTTTCCACTATGTCTTAGAAAAATTTTACTTCATTTATTTTAACTGCTCTTGCACAATTCCTTATTTGTAATTGTCACAAGATAAATGTTATGTAGAGTAAAGCCATCTTTCTCTGACTTTATTACTCACACCCCTTAAGTACGACTGGATTTCCTCAGGAAATGCTGAGAATGTACACAGTCTCTAGAAGAAACTATACCTTTGTTTCCTTCTCATGATACCTAATGGCAAAAAAAGAAAATGACTAATTTTTGAGGCTCTGGATTCTTATTTACCATCAGTATTCTATTTTTCTTCCCTTGATATTTAGGCATCAAGATGTATCACTGTTTAGTCATTTTGTATTTCCTCTTTTCTCTCTGCACCCATCCCATGGGAAACAATGGCCCTCCCTTGTTATTTTCAGAGTTTCAAGATCTGCCTCATGTTTTTCTCCTGATATTTAAAATGTGGGTGCTATCCTTGACAATTTCAAAATTTGGTCAAAAGCTTATATGATATAATTGATTTAAAATTCTTGGCTTTCTTCAAATCCATCAAGCTATACGTGTCTTCTCCATAATGGCTATCCACCAGCATGACCAATGTCTCACAAATGGCATTCTGACAAGGTTCAGACTCACTAAGATTGCAGCCTTGATCTTTTCCCTCTTTAACCATGAACTTGCCTACCATCGTCCTCTTTCATGGTACCTGCTCTTCTACTTTCAGAGCTTCAGTCATTTGATCCCTTCCACTTCAACCAGCCCAGCTGACACCTGCTTCACTCCTGTAAGTCTGGAAACCACCCCTCCATGCTGAGGTCTCTAAGGAGCCAGGTTTTCACAGTGTGCCACCATCTTGAACTCCCTTCCACTATCCTTCTCCCCATCTCATTTTTCTTGACCCCCTACTGTACAACTTTATACCTGTTTCTGTTTGATTTTCAGCTTTACTCACCAAAAGTCTGTAGTGATTATCTATTACCTAAAATGATACTAGCTACTATCATTTACCAAGCAGTCGCTCAGTGGGTAGCATACTTTACATATTATTAATAATATAAAAATCTGACATGTAAGTATAAGGAAGCTGTAGCTCAGGGAGTGGTTTGAAAGCATACCCAGAGTTCACATCTAGTGAACGGGGTAGTCAAGAAGCTTTCTCACATCCTCCCCATTTCTCTACACAGGAAAGGCTTCAGTGGTCCTTCAAGATTTTCCCTAATCTGATTTTAATTTTTAATTTTTCTCTTATTGTTTCCCAACATGAATTATTCATTTTAGTCAATTGGTTTCATTGCTATACATAGACACATCAGTGATTATTTCACCTTGTACTCTTTGTTTACCTTCTTTTCTGTAGGAAGAAATAGTGGTAGAGTAGGTTAGTCTTACTTCTGTATTTACCCAAGTCCTACCCAATTTCTAAAGAATCATTCAACTTCCACCTGTATTAGACTTTCCCTGCCCATCAAACACACAGTGGCCCCTTCCTCTTCTGAACTTTCTTGGCACTTGTCTGTACTCAGTTGGAAATTTATCATACAGATTTTATGATATTTTATTTGTTATATGTATATATGGGTTCTCATCTTTTAGAATATAGGATCCATGAGGGCAGGATCTATGTCTTATGTCTCTTTGTATCTTCCACGCAGTGCTAAGTATATGGGAAGGTCGTAGTACAGAACTGTTAAATGAAATAAGTAAGGAAAACTTGGTTCTAAAGTGGCAGATTTTTGTTTGCTTCTTGGATTGTATTTTCCCTGCAGAACACACAGGCTTAAAAATAGGGTAATTATTATGATTACTTTTATGTGTCAACTTGGCTATGCTAAAGGATATGCAGATAGCTGGTAAAACATTATTTCTGGGTTTGTCTATGAGGGTATGTCCAGAAAAGATTAGCAACAACCTATTAAAGGCCTAAATAGAACAAAAGGCAGAGGAGGGACCAATTCTCTCTTTCTTCACGAACTGGGGCATTCATCTTGTACTGTGGGATATTGAAAGTTTGGCCTATGGGGGCCTTTGGACTTTGTAACTTAACACTATTGTTACATATACCCCCACCCCTGGGGCATTCAGACTCTTACTGAGTTACACTTGTTCCTGGGCATCCATGGGGATTGGCACCAGGACCACCTATGAATACCAAAATCCATAGAGGTCCAAGCCTCCTATATAAAATGGGGTATTTGCATATAACATACGCACATTCTCCTATGGATTTTAACTGACCTCTAGATTACTTATAATACCTAATACAATGCAAATTCTATGTAAATAGTTGTTATACTATACTGGTTTTTTATTTGTGTTGTATTTTTATTGTATTGTTATTTTTTATTGTTTTTCTTTTTCCCAAATACTTTTGATCTATGTTAGATTGAATCCATGGGACCTGCTAATATAGAAGACTGACATACAACACAGGCCTTCCTGGTTCTCCAGCTTGCAGATAGCAAATGGAGGAACTTCTCTGCCTCTGTAATCATGTGAGCCAATTCCCATAATAAATAAATACATAAATATGCATCCTATCGGTTCTGCTTCTCTGGAGAACCTTGCTGAATATAGTGCTAGATCGTGAATTTCTTCTTACTAAGCTTTCTCTCTTTTCTTGGCAACTGGTCTTTTCTTACTCTTAATATAGAGTAGAAATCTCTAAGTTTCTTCAGAGTCAATCAATCAACAGATATTTGTTGACTGCCAACTATGTGTCAGACACAGTGTCTGCATGGAGAATTAGATAGCCCTGTGCCCAAGGGGCTCATATTCTAAAAGGCATGGGGTTTGAGTGTCAAAGGGGCAGTCATATTTCCTTATTTTGAGTTCATTCAATCTTTGGTCTATTGGGCAATCAACTTCTAAGCTGTTATAGACTTATCCAAAGACTGGTGACCTTCCCAGATTTTCAAATGTTAGTCTACTCCTCAAAATATGCCTCCTTTCTTGTTCTTGGGTTTGACAAGGAATTTCAAGTGGACTCCAGGTTCCTTTTCATTAAACAGTAAATAGAAATTGTCAGTCACTTGGTAATATTGATGACAAGCTGTATCTTAAATGAAGCTTAATGCTCATCAGCCCTTAAAATATTTGCCTAGAGGGCAGCTTTAAACTCTTCTATATTTACTTAAGAGGACCAGAGGTCATGGCTCTGAATTCTTATTCTAAGTAAGCAGAGTGTTTTTATTACCCTAAATCCCTGGAGTGGAATATGGCAGTGGTATCTCCTTATGCAAATCTTAAAAATATTGCCTTGATGTGCTAAAGTAACATGATTTGAGAAAATAAAAGCAAACCAATACAAGCAAACAAAAAAAAATTAAAAATGGTTTTAGAAATGAGTGTGAATTATGAAATCTACTTTTTGTATAATTTTTGCAACTTCTTTCCTGAAAATCTAAAACTTTCCTAAAAAAAAGTTTATTTAAGAAATGGTTTCTGACCAGAAAAAAAAAAAAAAAGTGATAGAAAAGAGCAGAGATAACATTTGTCTCTCATTTTGGTCTTTTTATAACTTCGAATTCTGTTCTTGCCATGAATTCATGGGGCTAGGAATATAAAATTCTATTTGTTGTATAAGTTAAATTATAAAATGTTTCTCCTTTTTCTTTTTAAAACCTCTTTGCTGAAGGTATATCAGATTTTTAAAAGTATTCCATTCTTCAAAGCAAATAAAGAAAAGTGCATTGACACACTGTATTGTCCTTCATACATAATCGAAAGGCTGACGCACTGTCAACAGCACTCTGATTTGAGCCGAGCAATGAAGGCCCGGGTTGATGCCGAGCTATTCACACAGTGCAAGAAAACCTGTTCAGTAGAAGATAGACCAACCTGTTCCAGCTTGGTTGGAAGTGGGGGCTGAACCAGATTCTGATAAATTTGGATGAGAGTCAAAATAGTTTTAGAGGCAAACTTTGCCCACAGTATGAAATGTATCCTGTCTTTGGCCAAGATGGTTAACTTAAGGTGGCATGAAACTTACCAACAGTAATCCAATAGCATTCTTTAGCTCAGTGGATTCAAAAATGATGTACGTACACCCAAAGAAGTCTACAGAAAAGTCTATTGGGGTTAAAGGAAGAAAACATTCAATCTTGTACTTGTATATATTTTTATCTAAAAGGAAATACATTAAACTTTACTGACGTTTGAATATGAGTTGACCCTGGTACCTTTACTAGATTAGTTCCTTAAGTGATCTTCAGTAAGGGGTGACATTGTTTTCACAAATCTTGTTTTTATTGGAAGGACCTTCCTAGCAAAATTTTGATCTCTCCTCCTCCCGCTGCAGTGCTGTCGGCCTTCTTCCTGCCCTCCTCTAGCAACATGGAGACACAGGGCGAGTCTGTTAGTCTGCGATCCCTTTAGTGGGCCAATCTGGTTCTCACACTAAGTTACATACCTTAATAAGATTTTTTAATAATAAAATGAGCATTTGTCTTCACATGCCACATGTTTTATTTCTCAAATTGTTTAGAAAAGAGACCCCACTAGAGACCCTAACAGTCTTTTTTTTTTTTTTTGCAGTTTTTGGCTGGGGCTGGGTTTGAACCTGCCACCTCCAGCACATGGACCCGGTGCCCTATGCCTTTGAGCCACAGGCGCTGCCCCCTAACTGTCTTTTATCACATATGTTAATATGAGGTTTTCTGAGAGAAATGTAGTGTTCCATAACTGGAGGGCTTGACGGGGATACCCTCATTCATTGGTGCACTTTAACTCTCTTATAGTTCATGTGTGCATGATTAAGTGATGTTTTCTCCCACTGGCTCCTCTGAATCTACTATTCACCCCTTTTCACCTTTTCTTTGCCCTGGGAGACTGACTTGAATGGGTTACATCCAATGGCTCCCTTGACTGTCACTTCTAGTTAGTGACATTATCTCTGAAACCCAGTACTTATACTGCCTAACATACACTTCCAAAAATATAAATGACCAATTCCTTCATGGTATAGGTAATATTTTCATAATGACTGAAACAGCAATTTCTATCGCAATGCTATAGAGAGTATATTCTGAAAAGAGATTCTTGGAATGGTTTCTGCTACAATGTTCCTTTATACCTAAAACAATGTAAGTAAATTTTCCATCTTTAAAATTGCTTTTCCAATCCTGATAGGTAGAAAATTTAAGAACAGAATTTTCTGACATGCATAAAATTATTTCAGCAAGTTTGAAGCACATTTGTCAAAAACAGAATGGTTGGTCCTTGACTAGTAAAATTTCAACAAAATTTTTGTGTAAATTGGTGGACAGGATTGAAAGCTGAGAATCATGATATTTTTAGCATAGACAAATATATATTTCTTCGGTTTGGTTTTACCTCTGTGTGGGGTTTTCAATTGATAATTATTAAATATAAGTATTATGATAAATTGAACTTCTAAGCAGATCTTTTAATTGCTTCAAGAAAAAGTTATAAACCAAGAGTTCAAAAAATATAAGTATTGGTAATTCAAAATAAAATAATTTAAGATGGAACTGGTCTGATTCTCTTAAACAGTGAGTAGTATGTCACTCACCATAAAATAACAATAATATGTTATGTGAGGCTGGGCACAGTGGCTCATGCCAATAATTCTAGCACTCTGGAAGGCCTGGGTAGGTGGATTGCCTGAACTCAGGAGTTCAAGACCAGCCTGAGCAAAAGTAAGACCTCATCTCTAAAAATAGACAGGCATTGTATTAGGTGCCTATAGTCCCAGCTACTCAAAGGGTAAAGCAAGAGAATCGCTTGAGTCCAAGAGTTTGAGGTTGCTGTGAGCTATGACGCCATGGCACTATACCCAGGATGACAAAGTCAGACTCTGTCTCAAAAAAAAAAAAAACAAAGTGAGCAGAAATAAATTTTAATAAATTAAGTATATTGAGATTTCAGCCATTAGTTACACCAGCTATCCCACCTTAATACCAAAATTGGTTCTTTAACAATTGTATCAATACCCCAAAATAAGTGGCATTGGCATAGTGACTGGCCAGCAGAAGGTGAGGATACAATATAGTGGGATGGATGTCTGGAGAGTTCTGCTATGCCTCAGCAAATTTTCAGTAAAGCTGTCATGGGGGTATTTGGAAGGCAGACCACACATCTATAGAGTGTGTAGCTCTGGGGAAAGAAATTGGAACTGTCAAAGTGATGGTGTGTTGGCCACAACTTAAACAAGAAAGAGATGCACTCAGGTGAATTTAGGCTTATTTCCAAGCAGAGAAAGGAAAGAAGAAATTTCAGAGAGCAAGAACCTTGCATGGTTGAAAAATTGATATCGTTTGGACCTGGAATAAAAAATGGCCCTGCAAGACAAAGGGCCAGTAAGATTTCTCAAACAACTCAGCCCCTCAGTAAACATCAGACTAGAGAGATACTTTTCCACCACAACATATTGTTTCAGATAGCCTCAAGGTAGCAGCCATTAAATTGAAGGGAAAATCTGAGGGCTAGAAAACAAAGAATAAGGGAAGTCTAAATAACCATGTCTAGTAAAAACTTTAGCACATGGAACTAACTGGAAGTAAATAGATGGGAAGCTTACTAAGAAATTATGGAAGAAATTATAGTGCCAAAGAAAGTAAAAAGGCTTTAACACAACCCTCGGGATGGAAGAGAGATATGCAAGCTGCCTAAGCCCCACGGAGAGAAAATTCTTTAACAACCATTTCAAATATTGTCATGGGATAATGGTCTGAGAAACTCTCAGAGAGAGTATCCGCAGCCACAGGAAGAGGAATCAAGGACAGAAAAGGAGCCACCCCGATCTTGGGTAGCTGTAGTCATGGTGCCTACCCAAAAGGATTTAACCATTTCTATAGGTTATTGAAAGCTCTTTTTTTGTGTGAATGGAATTTTCTATTGCAATTATACTGGGAAGATGACATGCATTATCAGACAAAGGGAAGGCTACATAATTTGCAGCATAAAATGAAAATAGTAGAACTTTGGTTCAAAAAAGCATAGAAAAATGTGCCATTAAAATACTAAAATACAGGGGCAGAGACAAGATGGCTGACTGAAGCCAGCTTTCCATAGAGGCTTCTCTCCAGAAGGAGAGTTAAAGGACAGAAATTTAGCAAGTAACCTGGCGGATTAGAGCTGTGCCAAGATAGAAGGTTGAAAAACACACATCAACCTTGATGAGGCAAGCTGTGACCCCAAGGATACAAACAAAAGGTACAAAATCCATCACCAAGTGGATGGGAGTTCCCTCCCCCATGAAACGGCTGGAGTACCCCGTAAACAAACGAGCAAAGTTCAAAAGTCCTCCCATTATACTCCATAGGAGAGACTATCTAAAAACTGGACCTACTTCTCCTACTAGGGTGCCATGGCACTCTCCTTCCAGGCATAAAACTGTGTAAAACTGTATATATTTTCTACCTGCAATTCTGAGCTTCCAGCACTCCCCTCCACTCTCACTCTGAGGTCTGGAGGCCTGTTCCCCAGGAGTCCAGATTCTTGGGCGTGTTCTCAAGAGGTGTGGACAGGGCATCGACTGCTGCTGGCCAGTGCTGATTCTGCGGCACAGGAGGGGGAGAGGACCTTTGGCTGAGAGGGAACCACACCAGAACAGCGGTGCCCCAAGGCACACAGCAGCAGCCATTTTTGGCAACAATAGGGCTCACCCATGGATATTCTAGAGTCACACCCCTGTCTCTCTGGGCAACCAGAAGAGGCCGGGCATCTTCTCAGGTGGCAACCACTGTCAGAACAGATGTGGGATGGAAACACAGGCCCAGTGAGTAAAGGGTTTGCCTGAGGCGGTACCAGCCTGGGTGGACCGCAGGGCCTAGAAAAGGCACTCACAGTGCTGGCTGATTACCAGGGCAGGGCTGATCAAGAGGACCACTTTAATGAGCCTAATATGCACCCAGCCCTCAGGGGATCATCAGCCTAGACAATGGAGGGCAGGAGGCTAGAACTGACAGCTAACTGTGCTCCAAATACAAACCTGCAGCAGCAAAGACAGGGCCAGAGGTGCAGGTTCTTTGAACTCAAAACAGCTTCTCTTCTGCAGGGGAATTTAGCCAGGACAGAAACAAATTCTGCAAAGTTTTTCTGTTCTGTCAGTAACATCTATCAGGGGCAGGGTTGGAACTGAGTGAACAGCCCAGCCTCCATCAAGCACCCGAGGTTGTCAGGCTTCACCTCCCACTGCAGGATAGTGGCAGAGAGCAGTGGCCTGGCTGAGGAGACATAGATTTCCTTGAGATTCAGGCAGGTGCAAACCCTTGGAGTATCTGCTTGTTGGCGGCAACTGGGTCACAGCCCTGTGGGGTTATCAGTGCCTGGGTGTGACAGAGGTGAAAGGTGGGAAAAGAGGCATCAACCTTCCCAGATTAATCTATTTGCTGGGTGGGTCCTCCTAACCTCACAAGCACCAGAGCAAGTCATATTTGAGTTGTCAGCAGACCCCTGTGATCTAGTTGCCAGAGAACTTTTTAAACTCTCCCACTTGAGACAGGTCCAGACTGAGACAATTCATTTGGACCTTTTGAACTGACCCAATCACCCGAGAACTATGCAAGTGGTGCCCTGAGTGTGTGGTTGTAGGAAGGTTTGATTTTCCTTTTCCAATTGTTGTCTGTGGAGGGGCGGGGTGACTTAATTGCTGGTATTTCTCCACAGCAGGGACTTCAACCCACAGTAACCATTTCACTAGGGTTGAACAGAGACCAGCTGAAAACAAGAAAGAGCCACTTAGCCCCCCCACACCAAGCAGGTCCCCTGTTTCTCAGGCCATAGCACTGTACGGGTCCTCAGCAAAGCTCCAGGGGAAAAGGTACAGACACCATTCCCAGCTTTTAGGCAAAGGGCTGGTTAATCACTACTCCTGGAGCCCCAAACCCAACTTTTCTTTATCCATTTAGTCAAATGATGTAAAAAAAAATCATGGGGCGGAATCAGCAGAAAAACTCTGGTAACATGAATAACCAGAGTAGATCAACACCCCACCCCCAAAGAAAGATATGCCAGATGTAACTGAAGATTCCATTCATAAACAGATGGCTGAGATGTCAGAAATCAAATTCAGAATTTGGATTGCAAACAAGATTAATAAAATGGAGGAAAAGTTGGAAATAGAAATTCGAGGAGCAATTCAAAAGTTGGAATTAGAAATTAGAGGAAAAATTCAAAACTTGACTCAAGAATTCAATGAATTTAAAGACAAAACCACCAAAGATTTTGACACATTGAAGCAAGAATTTGCAGCCTTCAAATATCTGAAAAATACAGTAGAATCTCTCAGTAACAGAGTGGAGTAAGCAGAAGAAAGGATTTCTGACTTTGAAGACAAAGCTTTTGAATGTTCTCAAACTCTCAAAGAAGAGAAATGGAGAGCAAAAATGGATCATTCTCTCAGAGAGCTCTGGGATAATTCAAAGAAGGCTAATATCCGCCTCATTGGAATCCCTGAAAGCAATGAAGTGGCTTCGCAAGGCCAGAGGCTCTTCTGCATGAAATTATGAAAGAGAATTTTCCAGACATACCAACAGATTCTGGAATTCAGAGAGCAGACAGTTTCAGAACCACAGAAAAACTCAACCCAAATAAGACATCCCCCAGGCACATCAGAATTAACTTCACTAAAGTTAATATGAAGGACAAAATTCTGAAAGCAGCCAGATATAAGAAAACCATAACCTACAAAGGGAAGAATATTAGAATGACTGCAGATCTCTCTTCTGAAACCTATCAAGCCAGAAGAGAGTGGTCATCGACTTTTAATCACCTAAAACAAAATAACTTTCAACCCCAGATTCTGTATCCGGCAAACTGAGTTTCATTTCTGATGGAGAAATTAAATACTTTAATGACATTCACATGTTGAAGAAATTTGCCATAACCAAATGAGCTCTTCAGGATATTTTCAGACCTATCCTCCATAATGACCAGCCCAATCCTCTACCACAAAAGTAAACTCACTCAGAAACTTTTGATCAAACTCCAACTTACACACTGGCTAAAGGATTAAAAATGTCCACTGGACTTTCGAAAAACTCGATACCCAAAATTTTACTAGACTTACCAATATTCTCCATTAATGTGAATGGTTTAAACTATCCTCTAATGAGGCACAGGTTGGCTGACCGGATACAAAAACTCAGGCCAGATATTTGCTGTATACAAGACCTCATCTTACCTTAAAATATAAATATACACTCACGGTGAAAGGATGGTCGTCCCTATTTCAGGCAAATGGAAATCAGAGAAAAGTGGGTGTTGCAATTCTATTTGCAGAGACAATAGGCTTTCAACCAACAAAAGTAAGGAAAGATAAGAATGGTCACTTCACATTTGTTAAGGGTAATATTCAATATGATGAGATTTCAATTATTAATATTTATGCACACAACCAGAATGTGCCTCAATTTATAAGAGAAACTCTAACAGATATGAACAACTTGATTTCCTTCAGGTCCATAATAGTCGAAGATTTTAATACTCCTTTGGCAGTGTTGGATCGATCCTCTAATAAGAAGCTGAACAGAGAAATTTTAGATTTAAACCTAACCA